>CM052313.1:11455060-11515447 GCA_028455605.1 Lasioglossum malachurum | reverse complement strand
TAACCCCGCACACGAGTGCGAATACAATCAGCTCACAAGAGCAATTATAATTAGAGAAAAATATGAATAGTAATTAAACTTACCGGTGTTCGTTGAATGAACAGTTGAGGGGCCCAACAGGGGTGTTGAAGCAGTGTAGCTGCAGATGACCACTGGTCCACCTCTGGTCCACCTCTGGTCCACCACTGGTAAGTTCCTGGTCCTTCTGGTCCTCGTGGTCCCGGAGCCCGACCGCTCGCGCCGCCCTGCCCGCACTGACTTATTCTAAATTACGCAGATATGTCGAGTAATTATCGCGGAGCAAAAGGTGTGAATCGGAGAAGAAGTCTCCGATTCACGAGGGGCCAAACGCGAATCAGGCAGAAGGCTCTGATTCTTTCAAAGAGAAAAACTAAAGCTAACCAGAGCAGAAGGCTCTGGTGCGAGGGTGACGCGAATAATGGCCAAGAGGAGCTCAAGCTGCAATACCCATTTCTCCCAACCACCTGCCGCCGGAGACGGACATGGGTGGAATAAATTTACGGTGGAGAGGTTTTACATGAGCGAACCACATCTCTCAAAGCCTTCCCCCATTAATAATATCTACCGCGAACTCCCGTACCAACCGGTCTGGTACAAACTACATACGAGCAAGATCCGGCACAGCAGAAGGCTGTGCCAGAATCAAGAAAACGAGCAAAGTGAAGTTACGGCAATAATTACTCGACATATTTGCAGCGACGGTATACAATCTTAATATGTAGGCCAAATATAACTAACTTAAAAACAGGCTGCAGTCTTCTTCTTCTTCTTCTTCGTTGAAGTGATGTCGTGGGGGCATCACGGCCCCAACCGTGAGTGAGCCCCTGAGGGACAATTACAATTCAGAACTAATCATTCTCGCGTTCACTGACTGAATCAGTACTTCGAACGTGAGAATAGAGCCAGTTCACAAAAGTAATTATAATCCTGCACATGAGTGCGAAAACAACAAGAGAACTAGCTCTTGAGAGCAATTGTAACCCCGCACACGAGTGCGAATACAATCAGCTCACAAGAGAAATTATAATTCTGCACATGAGTGCGAAATCATACCGAGAAACAGTTCGTGAGAGCAATTGTAACCCCGCACACGAGTGCGAATACAATCAGCTCACAAGAGCAATTATAATCCTGCACATGAGTGCGAAAACAACATGAGAACCAGCTCATGACGACAATTGTGACAAAGCAAGTATTGAAAAATATGAATATTAATTAAACTTACCGGTGTTGGTTGAATGACCAGTTGAAGGACCAAACAGGAGTGGTGGAGGTAGGCCAGGGTAGCTGCAGATGACCGCTGGTCCATCTCGTCCACCTCTGGTCCACCTCTGGTTCACCACTGGTGAGTCCCTGGCCTTCTGGTCCTCGTGCTCCCGGAACCCGACCGCTCGCGCCGGCCCCCCCGTCCCGACTGACAGACTGTCGTCTGGCTGTCGCCTAGTTAGCGCGGCACTCCCCACCCCACCGAATATCGATCGACGTCGATCGCCGTGACAATTATTGATAAATTTATTATTTCTAGGTGGTTAATGTTTATAACAATTCCATTTTACAACGATGCAATCCCTTGGCTATCTGACCACCTAATTTTTTAGTAAGAGTGGCTAATAGTATTCGAGATACGAAATAACTTTTAAACTCTGAACATTCGCACGCATTAATTTATTCAATACAATGCACAGATAAATATATTATTTCTGGCTGTTTAATGTTGTTCGAGAACCTGCAATTTGGTTTAGTTATAATTTGCAAGGCGATTCCGAGCCGTTTAATTTCTGTATATTTCGTACAATAGACACCGGTGATATCAGCTGTGCGAATTCGACAATAACCGACATGGTGATCGTCCGCCGATGTAAACCTCGCCGGATCGACAGTTCGTCGAACCCGTCAAATCGTCTCATAGGCCATCGCTTCATGTTTTCTTTATTCCAATTCCGTTACCCTATTCCTTTGTCTCCTCCGCAGCACCGTTTATTAGGTCATTGTCCTAACGAACGTTGCTTAGGTCCTACTCGTTTAATTTCAAAGTCTCCACTTCGTGATCCGTCCAAAACCGATGGCCCACGCGGGTGTAAAAGAGACCTTGTCGCTCTCGCTCTCTTGCGATTATTCTGGTCATACTGACACATATCAAAGTATTCGTGCGTTTATTCTTGTCATACTGACACTCATAAAATCTTGTTTCGTTCGATCATTCATTGTTCATTTTCTCATTTTGTTATTTTTCCTTCTGTATCGTTGATATTTCGTTAAATATACTTTATATTGTTAACCATAACTCGTTACACCTACCTCTTCTACTCCTTTTACATTTCCATTAGCTAGAGTTTACAATCAAATGTTAATAACAATTCCTTTTGCTAATTAATGATGTTAACGAGCACTCCCTTGATCTCTCCTTGCCATCTAATCTTTTACCGTAAAGTCTTTTCAACATATTTCTGTTCCCTCAGATTCTTGAAACATTTATGTATAAAAATGTGTAAGGTAATAATTCTCGTTTACGAAATATTTTGAAATTACAAATATTGGTATCTCATACAAAATTTGAAGTGGGAATTGTTGATTTTCCTAAAATTATGCTTCATTACTTTCTTAATATATCTAGGAATTTTTTGCCCATATCTGCAATACGTTCGGTGCAGAATGTAACAATACACTTCAATATGGTTCCGTGACGATTTTCCTTCTTACCGACGCGACGAGAATCTCCTTAGTGGTCTTCTGCACCGACGAGATCACGTCGATGGCCTTCTATTTCTTACTCCAGCTAGAATACATTCAAGAGGGCGTATGAGAACACCGAAATATGCGGGTGACACCAACTCCCGTAAGGCTGGCAGTCTTTAATAGTATCTCGTCGGTGGCCCAGCTAAAGAAGTAGTAAAAATCAATTTTCACTATTTTTTTCGCATTTCTCATCATTTTTCCAACATTTTTTTATACGTCGTTTACTAAACTAATTCTTCTAGCCTGACAGGGAAATTGAAGTCATTTGGTACATTCTTAAAAAAGTTATTCTGATTTAAAGTGTGTGTGTGATTCTATTTTTATTGTGATTTTAATTACAATTGTTGTTTTTATTACACTTTTTATGTAAATTCCGCACGCGTTCTTCTAATAAAGATATTTATTAATATTAAATTTATTAGAATTATTACCGCATTTAGCAATTTCCGACACGTGGTTATAGCGCACGAAGCATCGGTTGAAACTAGTTCTGATGTATGCCACAGGCTAGTAAAGGTTCTGTTTCATGCTAAAACAGTGTGGTCTCTGTTTCGTGGTAAAAGTGGGCTCTACCGTACGCATAGGAGCTGTTCCGTGCTAAGCGTGAGCGTGCCAAAAAGTGGTGGCAACTCAGACCCAGGCGTGAGCACTCTCATATCTTCTCTGTTTATATCTTACGGCAAAAACGGCAAGAACTATTTACGTTCAAATAAAAAGTAATATTTCATTGTCTTCCCGCTGAGATATTTTCTTCTTGAGGGCTCAAATTAATGTAGGAAAAATGTATTTTAAGATAGGTGGATTCCAATATGAAAATAATTACGATGGCAAACAGGGATTCTAAAAATAAAAGTTTCTTCTCTGTAAGAGTGCTTTGCGCGTCACCGACTATACCCAGCGCCACGGCTCTGAAATTGCGAATTCGGACGAACGACGATAACAGGGCCGTATATACAAGCACATTAACAATTTTGATAATGATTGAAGACATTCCCAATGAAACATTAACTTTATTATAAAAAGTCCAATAGTTCTGGGTATGTTATGTAAGATGAAAAGAATGAAATTTAAAAACCGTAGAACTAACTGTACTTTACTCGTCTCCCAGTTGTTTCCAAATTTGATACGTCACTGGTGCGCAAGCACGAGAGTGGGAACGACACTGTGGTCCGTCGTAGAAAAATGGCTTTACTCGCGAGAAACGTCTGCAAAATATTTTCGCAGGTAACGCAAATTCAATTGGAGCAAAAAACTTCTGTTACTCGTACGATTGTTAGAACCTTCAGAGTGCCGGCAGATTGAAATATCATCGAGTTCTATGCAGCAATTCGTTCGATTGGGTGATGTGTGAAAACGAAGAGAGCACCAATGGTTATCGCAAGGACGTTTCACATGATACCTTTTTTCTCTTAAAGACGTATGACAATTCCCTCGTTTAACGGTAAAAACAATTTGACAAGACGATTTGTTAATCTGTTTACCGAAAACTGGGTGGTTTAATTTGTATTTCAATTAAGACAATCGATATAACGAATGGCTCCGGTGATTCTGTTATTCAATCATTATAAATATAGCTTTTTAATGCGGAATGAATGATTCGATTATGTGTCCGAGAAATGTATGCGAAACTATATTTATAAGACTATGATAAATATTTTTATTTGCAGACTACCCAGAAGGGAGCTATTGCAGCACTGCATGTAGGAGCAGTACATCAACAAAATGCTGTACGTATTTAAATATCTGTAGTAAGTATTTAATTATACTATTCGATTAAAATCATTTTTGTTTTAGCCAATTGAACGAGAAGGAAAAGTAAAATGTACTCTTATACCAGGGGACGGTGTTGGACCAGAATTGGTGGTGTCGGTCCAAAGTGTTTTCAAGGCAATCAATATACCAGTTGAATTCGAACCATACTTCCTTTCTGAAGTAAATCCAACATTAAGTGCACCGCTCGAACAAGTATCCAATAGTATTGCAAGAAACCGAGTATGCTTGAAGGTTCGTGTACATGCAAATGGAAATACAGCAATTTTGCATTTCAATAACTAATAGACGATTTTTATAGTTCTTGATACGTCGAATGTTTAGTTTCTGAAAATTCGATTCTAAAGGAAAAGACAAATTTTCAAGTTTAATTTTTTTCGTCTAAAATTAAAATTTGTTGGATGGTGTTAATAATATTAGGGATTGGTACTGTTCTGGAAATAGGGGATTCTAGCAACACCGGACCACTCCATGACTGGGGAGCTCCAAACATTGAATATGAAACTACGTAAGAGTTTGGACTTGTATTCGAACGTGGTACACGTAAAATCTTTGCCAGGAGTTAAATGTCGTCATAAGAATGTGGATTGTATTATCATCAGAGAACAAACAGAAGGAGAATACTCTGCGTTGGAGCACGAATCCGTGACAGGAGTGGTAGAATGTTTGAAGATAGTCACTGCAACTAAAAGTCAAAGAATTGCAAAATTCGCGTTCGATTATGCCGTGAAACACAATCGCAAAAAGGTCACTTGCGTTCACAAAGCCAACATTATGAAACTTGGTGATGGTCTATTTTTAAAATCGTGTCAGGAAATCGCGAAATTATATCCTAGGTAGTTATAAATTTTAGTTTTGAAGTCATTGATTTTTCTTATACAAATAGGTAACAATTGTATTGTTATAATTACAGGATTACATTTGAAACAATGATCGTGGACAACTGTACCATGCAGATGGTATCTAATCCACACCAGTTCGATGTAATGGTATTACCAAATTTGTATGGTAATATTGTAGATAATCTTGCGTCTGGATTGGTCGGTGGTGCTGGTGTAGTCGCAGGTGCCAGTTACAGTCCCGAGTGTGTCGTCTTTGAACCGGTAGGATGAACGCATTAAATACACGAAGATTTAACATTATACTCGAAATTGTACGTTATATAACGAGAACTCGTTTGCAATTTAGGGCGCGAGGCACACTTATTCGGAGGCTGTTGGTAAAAATGTAGCCAACCCTACTGCCATGCTTCTGTGCGCTGTAAAACTTCTGCGTCACGTTAATTTGCAACGCTATGCTGAACAAATCAGAGATGCGTTGAACCACGTCTTGAACGACGGGAAAGTATTGACGAAAGATCTAGGTGGACAAAATTCTACAACAGATTTCACGAACGCTATAATACATCGCCTTCGTTAAATCATTACTACCATGCGATCTCCGTTAATGTCGAAGAGACTCGTGTAACATAGAATGTTATAGAATAGGCACATCGTGCTCCTCGTGCATTATCAAAAAAAAAAGAAGTTAATAAAATCATTGTTGAATTGTACAGTATTATAAAAGAGCTCAGACTGTACCTAACTTATCAGTTTTAAGTCAATATTTTATTTAAATTGATTATATTCTGTGAATAGAATTGTTTTATTTCATTCAGTATCGTCATATTTATGACCGAAATTATATTTGTTAGACAGAGCTGTACCAGTCGTATGATAACAATGTAATACTCAAATTGTACATTAATAAATTGTACTACCTCGTACTCGTCTAAATATATAAAGCAACATCTCATCAGTTACTTCTCCAAGTCCAGAGTCTAAATCTTCGTCACTCGAATTTCTTCCAGACTCGGACACTTTCGTTGACTTGGCAGTGACAACAGTGACAAGCAGGGTTTCTCTCCATGTTGCACATTTCCGTGGTACATAATCGTTCCTTGCGAATGTTTAAGTACGATATAATAACAACGATTATGTGTTTTACTGACCTTTATTGCGTCTGATTACGAACAACAAGGAATTTAATGAGCTTCACTTGTTTTGTCATTTACATAAAAAATTATTACACAAGCGAACTGTCAAAAAACACGTGCATCAATGGAGACCGAGGATTTAGAGTTGCAACTAATACGTGAAGATATTGTGAAAAACAATTTTCAACTTACAGCTTTGATTCAAGTAATTATTAGTAAAAAACAAAAATTCCTCTTAACAATATATTTAAACGTCAACCTAACCTCGAATACTGACATTAACAACTTGGCATTTTCAGTACACATCATATACAAATAATGCTTTATTTAATTGACTATTAGTGGAGCGTTTTATAAAAGTTTTACGATAAATTAATTGTACGCTGCTATATATATACGTTGTAATATTATACTATTCATTGTAATCTCGTTTAAACTACAAAAAATGATTAGTAACTGTTACATTTTGTTTCTTACTAACTAGTATTATTTTTTAGGATATACAACAATGCACTGGTCCTCTCCAATTGCTTCATGACTTGAACGACGAGGGCAGAGTGAAACTAGAAGCTCTACAGTCGTCCTTATCCAAACTAGAGTCGTTGGCGGAAAGAGAACTTATGGAGAAGAAGAAAGCGGAGCTACAGGCAGAAATAGATACGTATAGACAACAGTCGAAGAACTCCTTAACTGCATTTTGTAAGGCCAACATCTTCAGCAAGTTTGTAATAGACAAACTATCCAAGGAGGAACTATTGTCGATGCCAGAAGAACAACAGGCAGCTGTACGTAGAAAGCACGACAGAAGGAGCTTGGCAAACACATCTAGTCAACTATCTGAGAAACTTTTAAGTATATCTAGATGTTTGGCAGAGACTACTCAAAGAACTGCGGATGCGTTGGATACATTAAGTACATTTTCCTCTTGTATATATCGTTCGAGTGTGCTGGAATACAATTTATGGTACATAAATTTTCGGATGTTACAGTAACTTCATCGGATAAGGTGTCTAGCACCTCGGGCGAATTGGAACACCAGCAACAGGTGATAGTACAATCGGGAAAACTATTAGGCAAATACGGTAGAAGGGAAGTCACAGATAAAGTTTTATTAGCACTGGCATTTGCATTTTTTCTTGCCTGTGTCTTCTATATTTTACAGAAGAGATTGTTTTAAGAGTACAAAACTGTTTGACACGGGACCGTGTCAGCGTTGTGATAGCAGGAACATTTCCTGAGAAGTGCGAGTGACACGCATCAAGACGGAGAATTCCAGAAACGCATTCTTTTGAGAACAGGGGCTTCACCAGAAGCGATCGAATGTCGCCAGCTGATTCAATATCGTGGGATCCTGAAATAAAAGAAAAGTATTAATTGTTGATTCATGATGTGCTCATTTCCAGTCTTCCAACTGCTGCACTAATTGAATTGTACATTGTTACAACAGCTCATGAATTCCTCCCGAGATATGACTCCGTCCTTATCGATATCCATCTTTTTGAAAACCATGTCCACGTGTCTGTCGACCATACGTTGAATAGTCTGTCCATTATGCAGCATTTCATAAATCGCGGATATTATGACCAGCATTTCCTTCCTCGTGATGTAACCGTCCCCGTTCAGGTCGTAAAACCTAATGAAGAGAAGGGCAAGACTAGAAAGTCAGATGTCGAGCATGTAACGAGCGGTTTCGTTAAGGGGGATAAACACTTTAACGGCGAAAACAGATTTTCAATTATAACTTATGTACATAGAATCTCTCTCTAATGTATAGCTTCTAGAAAACAGTCGATTTTATTGTGTTCTGTACATGTCGCAGTGTTTATCCACCTTGATTCTTGATCTCGACCGGCCACCGGTCACCTGAAGATCCAGGAAAGTTTCTGGTCCAGATTGCCGTTTGTGATTAGAGCTACCTCAGCGAGAAGATCCTGAAAGCTGATGACACCGTCGCCGTCCCGGTCGAAGGTGTTGAACACTATCTGTGTGTACTTAGCTGGGTCCCCTAACGGGAACAATTTCGCGTAAGCCGGCTTCAGGTCGTTCGTGGTCACCGCTCCTCGCGGACAATACTGTTTAAAAGCGCGATAGAGCTTTCGGATCTCATCCTTGGTGAAACCCGTTTGGCACGTTAAAGAAGAGAGCCGTTCCGGAAATATATACGGCGGCTGCCTCTCGTCGTCTTGCATATTCTCTACGAAAACGCAGTGAGGTTGTACAGTCGTCGAAGATTCTAAAAGTATTGAAAATCGTCTTGTACGATAATTTTTATCTGTGCCAGACGCGCGTTAGATCTATGGTACAGGGTGCTTCAATGCGGGCAGTACACCTAAGTCGGAGCTAGCATTCAGAATTACGTTCATTATCGTTAGACTTTATGCATTTGTGAAATACGCGGATCTTTAAAATATAAGAAAACATACGTATACGAATCAAACTTAATAACGTATTAATTACATTTTTATCCAAACGGATATTTTTATCAATGAAACTTTGGTTTAGTTTCCATAGAATTAATTGTGAAAATGAAAGTTTGCGTAGAATAAAAGTCGCTAATAAAAGCTCCCATTGCACTGAACATTCTCTTTTTATTAGGACTGAGCGCTGTTTTCAAAGAGCCCATGCTCACTTTCTATCCGGTTATTCTACCTGTTTTGTAACACTCTGTATAAACATACTAGTGCGGCATCGGAACCAATTACGTGAAATCAATGCTCTGGCGGTTGGGCGATAGAGTGAAATTTTCGTCGAAATATTTGATATTTATCTGATATCCGACAAATATCATCATTTCGTCTGAGAGAAGAGTATGTCTTTAAATTGAATGTGATGTATATTTTATAAGTCTAATGGTAGTAAAATCTGACACCTGACCTAACATGGCAATTTAAATTCATACTTCTCCGCGCAACTAAGAATTCTCTTACTCGGCCACCAGAGAATGGTAATTCGGTAACGTATTGAGTAACAGTATATGTATGTATACATAGAAAAACGTACCGGTGATCTTCTGAATGCTCCTCTTCATCTTTTTAAAGCTCCGCTGCATCTTCAACGAAAGACTCGCTCGGTTTCTCACCTGTAGACTGTCCTTGTCTTCCGCATTGAGGCTGTTTGACATTCTCAAAAACTTCTGGATCGCGAACAGCGTCGCTTGTAATTTGTAACGTGGAGAAAGCGATACGGAAAACTGTCTTCTTTATTTTAGAATACAGAAATCATAATTTACTTGATCGTTGCCACTCCTGATCCGATAGCGACGCGAACGAAGGGGATGCAGAACCCGAGTTGTAGAAGCTCTCTGAATCACCAGCGAAACGGAACTGACGCGTATGGTGCAGCCGGCGTAGAACAGCGGTTTCAGGAAAATCTGTATTCCAAATATTTAGACGATAACTCCGAAAGGATGCGCCGAAATATACTTGCAGGCGATACGTTTTATCCTCGTTATATGCCGAAGAATAACAAACAGAACGTGAGGTACGTTTTACTTTCGTGATAAAATTGGACTTCGTTTCCAAAAATTTCAATAGCGCAACAGTCCTATCGCTTCTACATATATTATCTACAACTACATCATTCTATTTTCATTTTGGTCCTATAATAATTGCAAATATGACATATTTTGGACTTCTTTCGGACAATTGGAGTCAGCAGTTTCGGGCCAGGTACTCGAAAGTATTGTAAGAAATTTCGCGTGCCCTTGCAGATTTAAAGTATGGAGAATGCCCTCGCGCTCCAATTATGATTGTCTTCGGCGACGAACGATGATTTATTTGTTGCAAACAGACGCGTACAGTGTACCAGTCGACGCATGCCATTCTCTCGCTGAACTTCTTATAATAGAAGCTACTTGTTCATGGGTTTCCGCACGTGCGTGTCCCCCGCTGAATACTAATATACGATGACTACACAAAATATATACGTATATTTTTCCCGCCAGACTCCTATGATTCATCCATTTGCGCTAAAGTCTTCCGGTTGCGGGACTTTTTCGATCCTGTTGGATTACGAGAAGCCATTATCAAGTCACGATTGACGTAATCAGGGCTGGTTCACCGTGACCCGACGCTTATCTTTCTCGTTCTTGAGATTTTGGAAATCCATTGACTCGGATCCAGATCCGCGGACCCGCGAGAGAACCGTGAGAGAATCGCTCGAGCCTCGAAGATCGCGAACCCCTTGGCGCAAAACGCTGCCGCAGACTTTCTCTGCCAAACGCTATTAATAGTTCGACAGCCTGGAAACCGGCTATTACGGTAATAGGAAATAGTCACGGCTTAGTCATGGCAAACCCTAATGAGAACGATTACGCGCGTAACCGGGCTTTTTGCTATTTGCGGAATGGCCTTCCTATTTCTTCGAAATATTTCGGCGTCGGAATAAAAAGTTCGCGTTGGAAATTATTCGGCCAAGCTTTATTACACATTGAACACTTGGAAAACGTTGTCGAGCTCGATGCAACAGTCAGTTTAAGCTGAGCAAACAGCAGGAAGGATATTCTTTGTTTTTCTTAGAGCTAAACACCCACGAGACGATGGATCAAGGTTCTGCGGACTTGACGCGTTTATAATAATATTCGCAGAATTCGATAAAAGAAAGAATGAGTTTATCGGGCCACACGATGGGATAATTGACGTTAATTTCGAGAGATAGCTCGGAGATCAGAACACCGGCAACCTTGACACATTTAAATGTAGATTAAGAAGCAGGGTCGTTTGTAATCGCGCGGGTTCGTTATCATGCGAAGACCTGTAGACCGAATTGCCGTTTCATCGATGAACCGATTCAATTTTCCGTCGGGTTCGCGAAATAACTTTCCTTTCGTTACACACCCTCAGCTGTGAAATTTGCACAGGGAACCGTAGCGTTACGATAATTCAGAGAAGAACGGAAATGCAGCTTTTGCGCATCAGCGCAGCGTGCCGAATAAATGAGTAACCATATAATTAAATCGGCGTTGCATATTTTAACGTGTATTTCTCTTAAGACATAATCCACTGCACACGCGGAATAACAAAACGGTTGTACACGCCGCATGAATAAAAATATGACTCGAGCATGGTAGGCTGGAGGATGGGGTCTTCCCCAAGTTCAATGTGACGGGCACGCATAATGTTTCTTCATTGTTACACAGATTCTCCGATTCCGAGCCTTTTATCAGCATCCAAGTCTTAGGTCAGTGCAAAAGCTCGTGCCCGATTCGTTGTTGTATTTTAATACGAAATCGGACACGAACTTTTGCACTGACATATATAATATAATAATAACATGAACATTGTTGTACAGTGATAACTCCCGCGAGTATAGTCTACATAGCTTCGAATCTTTGAATGCAATTTTAAACAAACTAATTGTTAGGAGCGTCTAAAAAGAAATTAGAGGGACATGATAACCGAGGATATCAATACCTCAAACTAATCGGTTATAGCATCGCATTTTATACTATTTATACATGGGTCTGCAAGTTTGAATATTAGTACAGTGGTTCCAAAACACCAATAGAATAAATAATTGTCGAGGCGAATTCCCCGATCTTGTTTAATCGAGACGCTGGTAAACAATGCCCGACTGACGTAAGCGCATTTGCAACTTCTGCAGAGACGATTTTTTCTGAGCGGTAGGGCAGTCCTGCGGTATATAAAACAGCAGTAGCCATCCAGCATCTCTCCACTGCGAGAGTGTGCTCGTTACCGCGAGTACAGCTTGAACATCCATTTTATAAAAATAAGAGAAAAAACGAAATATAAAGAGTGCTGCCGGTCGAATATATCTGGCGAAGTTGAGTGGTCGAATCAGTTCGATCGCGGTTTCCAGAAGCACCCAAGAACTAGAGGAACGACAGAAGTGCTCGTAATTGGTCTGCTCAAAAAGTGTGAATTTCGAAAGCGGGGAATAACGAGTTCATCAAACGCACATGTCGCAACAATTGGTCATTGGACCTTTTAGCATGAAAGTTAGTACCGTCTTGCTCTGTGCTTGGTTACCCGTGCGTACAGTCGCGAATCTGGTCCTACCGCGAACACTGTTGTTTTTCAAAATTAATTTAGATAGCCATCACTTTCGATCGAATTAACGCAGTTCATTTTCTTTCTAGATGTCCGCCGATCTTTGATCTTTAATCAGCCAAGTCAATTACGAAAGAAAGAACGTCGATATCGTGATTCCCGAATCAAATTTCGAACGGTGTCGGCAATTTTAATTCGCAGTTCGTACATTAGCGAGATATCTCGAGATCCTTGTTCAGGAGACAATTATTAATTCTGCAAGTGTTTCTTTCAATTTCGAGTGTTCATGTATGTGTTCGATTGTTATTAAGCAATGAAGAGTATACTCGACAAAAGCGGAGTAAGTGCATTTGCTATTACATCGAAATGAATTACAACGATATGACAAATTTTTCTAGTTGTTTTCTGAAAAATTTATATTTTAATCGGCTCTTCGTATCGTGCTTGATCCAACGATTACAATTCAATTCGGAGGAACGAAATCATAGATTCATTATTTTTCTAGGTGATCGTCGATCTTTAATCCCAACAGTCAATTACGAAGAGGAAAACGTTGCGATTTTTAAAATGAAAATATTCTTCGCGTTCTTATTGTTGATCGTGACCGCGGCCGCGGCGCCATGGATCGAAATTTTGTTCGGTGATCAATCCGGTTACGATTATCGTCCGCCGAATCACGGAAAACAAGAATTCAGACGAAGACAGGGTAAAGGAGGAAAAGAACGATGGAAAGAGATCTGCAGGACAATCAATCCTGATCCGTACGCGTTCACTGGCAGGGGATCTTATCCAGTCGCTCCGATCTGTCCCTGGTAGCGATCCGGTTCTCATATCCGAGTTGTTACAGGTCCACACGTAGGTGCGTTAAAAATATGAATTTATTGTAACAATATTAGGAAGTACGAAGATATTCACTGGTTATGAGTATTTCAGTCGGTATACAAGTGAACTATTGATCTAACACAAAAGTATGTACGCAGTCGTTAAATGTATACGCCAGCCAGTATAAATATCATATCAAGTGAACAATTTTTACACGGCGCCGTTTTTGATTTGTACACTGATCGTCGTATTGTTCTAATATGATCTCACGTGATGAGCTCGTTGCTATTATGCTAAACTCTAGAAACGTTTTACTGTATAGTGTTGTATGTTACAGTACATCAAAGCTCTTTCGTCGGTCTCACGTTTCACGTAGAAAAATAAATCATTTATAATTATACAGAAGGATCACGGGTGTGTCGTTGAAGTAACGTTGTCGCGTTACGTTCTGTCCGCGGAAATGCATGGTATCGTTATCATCACGACTATCGGCGGTCTTAATAAATACGGTTTATATACAGTACACAGTATATACAAATAAAAGATCACAGAGTTACAGTAGCAGCACGTTCGTACAAAATCTCGATGTCTGGTCGAATCGTTTTCTACGTTAGAAAAATTTGTACACTTTGCGCAGGTTTCGGACACCGTAGATGACGGAAGCGAGAACAATCATTTCCAAACTTGTATTAAGCCGTCCGTGCTGCCAGTCAGGATCCACGTATTCGACATCGCCACAGCAGATATCGTGTCATGGTGGCCCGACGGTGGTGTTTCCGGCCCCTGGCCACCCTCCTCCGAGTTTCTTGTTCGAACGCTGCTACCTCCCACGGACGATGGCGCGGGCCCATCGCTGGCCAACACCTCTTGCACCACATTTGTCCCATCTATCAATCGTTGCCTAGAAAATAAACGAGAGGCATGTACCATTCATCACACTGTGATTGTATTCTCCTAAGTTACGCTTAAATTTAGCTCTTAATTCGGTGATTTCTAATACGCGCATAGAAACGCTTCTAATAGCACATTCGACTATTTCCTTCGGCATACAGGTCATTTTGTATGAGAAAACATATCGTTCCATTTTTAAATAATGGGATTTACTTTTACATCTCCTCTACGTCCCCGCGCATGAAAACATTGGTGACCCTACATTATAGGCCCCCTGAAGTCAAGCACATTTCATCCGGTCCATTTTTTCTGCCATCAATAGCAAGCGAGATATTCGGGCAACCTGTGTTTTAAATGTTCTTTAAACTTTAAATGTTGTAACTGTTCAGCCAGTTTTTTCGTAGCCTGCACGGCTCGCTCCCCGTGACGGCCCTAGAGCACTAGGCACAGCATAGAGCGATAGAGCACTAGGGCCGTCACGGGGAGAGAGATGCGCGGGAGGCGTAGACCACGAAAACTGGCTGAACGGTGGAGCCGTTGCCGACCACTGCTCTAGACTGTATAATAATAATTTTGGAACGGAGACTAGAAAATATAGTGACCAGGTAACGGATACTAACTCGTACGCCAGTGAATTTGGAGGGGTCACATCGTTGGCTGCAGGCAACGCGACATACGATTCATTGGGAGCGTTCAAATCCCAGAAACGTAGTCTCATGTCAGCGCCGCCGGCCAGCAGAAAGCCGGAGCGATCGATACACCCGGAATAGATTGCGCATACGCTATGGCCGCCCTGAGAATGGCTGAGAGGAGGCGCGTTCGACGCCCAGAGGACCATTTGCCGGAAATCGGTTTCAAGGTTCCACATGGAAATTTCGTTGTTGCCTTGCACAGCGGAAATAATCCACGAGTGTTCTGTAGGGTGGGTGATTACCTTCCTGACTCTTGCACCTAAAGCAAACATTATAAAGATCGTTCAAAGATCAAAATCGTATTCGGTCGACTTTATTACTTTACCGGTAGGATGTTTAATGCTGGTTATCGGTAACTGGAATCGCAAGTCCCAACAGGTGTGCACGCCCGAGCTCGTGCCAAGTGTCAGCCACTGTTGGTAGTTGTTCACGCAAAAAGAGGTGATCACTCCGTTCTTTAGATCGTTTTCTAAACGCCACGTTGTACCGGGACACCGTAAGTCCCAGCCAACCAGCGATCCATACAGCGAAGCGTATACTAGGACCGACTGTGATCCCGAGTCCAAATACTGCAGATCTACCGCGCATCCTTCTTCCTAAACGACGATTCGATCGTGTATCATAGATAGTAGTAAAATGGTACGCATTGTTGGTTACCTGAAGATCCAGCTGTCTGGTCCCGATGACACTCGTTTTGCTTGAATTTGGTTCAATTCGTAAAACAAACACTGTGCCCGACTGACTCGCAGAGCTTGCTAGCGACTGTCCTTGGTCGCACACTGTCAGGCCAACCAAAGGACCGCCTCTATGCATGTACGTTTGCCTAAAATAAATCAAGTATACGTTATACAACGTGTGAAACACATAATTGTTTCAAAGATCATTTCGTCTACCTAGAACGATTAGCTATATTCCGGCCTTCCATTCTACTAGCATCCCATATTTTAATGCATCCGTCCGCGGAGCTACTTGCAAATAGACTAGTGTCTGGTATAGAAACTAGCCTATTCACTGCCGCTCTGTGCTCATGGAGGTGAGCAACCGAGACCCCTCTTGGTCTCCAGCCATTTGGTAGTAATCTTGAGCCTATCGAGGATCGCAAACGTTTCTTGTAAATCTCAGAATAATGTCTAAAAGTAATGATAATTAATTACCAGTTTGCCATGCAATGTTATCAGCCCAATGCTGTGCTCTTAATGCTGCAGCATGCTGTTCTTGTTTTCTGTATGTCAATTGTCTCACCTCTAATCTGCAAGGTGCACACCTGTCTGGAGAATTACAGAAAGTTGTATTTTCTTGCATAACATTTCTTTATGTTAACATCAAAGAGCATTCTGAGAAAGACATACATTGAATATAGGAACGTAAGGGTAGCGAGTGATCGTTTATGCTGTTCATATCGGACAGGCTGTGCTGAGGCGATAAATGTATATCCCCTCCGTGCAAACTTTGGCTAGGGCTTCCGCTGCTTCCGGTCATGTCTGACATTTTCACAGTGTGCTGCAACATGTAACAGAATCTATTAATATTATATAAAACGTAATCGAGGTATATGTATACTTGTTCTTCAAAGTACTTGAACGTTATCTTGAGCCGCGAACATTGTACGCCATTCTTGGTTCATCGTCGCGTATGTGCCGACACTGTCCGACGTTCTACGGTCTAATCGTTTGAACGGTGGCAAACCTAAATCGGCTTTAGTGTCGGGATACAGTATAACAATGTGATGCCGTATCCTGTCCTTCATAGAGCTCAACTCTAACTTCCCATTCATAGATTTGCTCGTGTTCTGTTTCGCGTCCACCGAATTGCGGTATTTGTTAATTTTCATTAAATGCGGCTTCATTATCAACAGCTGATCCTCGACAGTCTCGGTCATGGATTCCGAACTTAATCGTCTGAAAAGCTATAAACCCCTCGTTTATTCCTCTTGGAATCTATCCAAACACGTTACACGTGGAAACTCAAGCAAAAGTTAAAAATTTCGTTGAACAATGTTATTAACTCACATTTCGCAACGAGGTACTCATTTCGCTATACTGGGGCACGATTCCCGTTATCGCTTTAGCGCGAGCTACTTGTCGTTGTTCGAGGACTTGGAACAGTTCTTCTATGTCAGAGTATTTCACGACAGAATCGTAAACGATTCTTGGTATAGGCGACACCAACGCCTCCAACAATAAAATCTCTTTCTCGATCTGAATCAAGGGATGCTTCAAATACGACTGAATCATTGTCTGCACTTTACACTGAACATCTACCAAGTTGAGTGTTCTAGCCGCGGCGGATATGAAACCAACTGTCGCGTGTCTTATCCATAAATTCGGATGTACCTGTGCATGGTATTGTGTTAAAAACATTTTAAGGTAAATAGAAGTGCAAATTTTATGCATTTATGATAGAAAGAATGGGGACTTACTAGAAAGACCGTAGTCTCGTATAGCAGCTGGTAAAGTCCGGATTTGTGTAAGAGACCCAATTCGGTGAGGGTCGCCATTGCATTGATAGCCTTGGTCGTCACAAATTCTTCAGGGTCTGCTAGTCCTTGTTGAAGAAGGGGCATAAGTATAGGACTACTGTGCCATCCAACGTAAGCAGCCACGCCCACGATACACTCGAAAAAGGAACCCCTTAATTCCTTGTCCTCTTTGTCATTTAAGAATGTGATTACGTGACTAAGCAAAATATCGTTCGCCTTTTGTTTGCCAAAAAACACACAAAGCTTATTGATCCCGCTCTCCATTAATGTTTGCTTTACTAAGTTCTGGGGATCTGTTAATAACATGGACACAGATTGTTGTACCTAATAATATCACATGATTTAGTACGTAGCAGATGCAAACGAGGACTGCGAAGGTAACTAGCTAATTACCATTTCGTGCAATGTCTGGAGCTCGTTGTCGTAACTCGGTTTTGGGCCTTCTTTGTTACTCAAGTTCGACAAGTGAGAATTCTCCAAGTAACGCAATGCTATGTGCGCCAGATGAGCGATATTCTCCGCGTAAGCAGCCCTAACTATAACTGCTTCGTCTTGCGTGATATGCGACAGACCTGGTAAAATATATTCCGGAAAGATATTCACGTCTGTAGGCGGAATCGATTTTACAAGATGCAAACATTTCGTCAATATATGTATAGCTGATACTCTTACTCGTGGCGCAGGATCATGAACCAAATGAAACTGTAACATATTTTGAGAAGAATACCGTGTTAACATTCTTTAAAAATACTGTCCAACAAACTGTAGCCGTTTTTGATGTTTTGATGGCCATAGACGATTCTTACAAACAATTCAAGTTAAAAAATGGCTTTCTCATTTAATTCGTCTTCTATGTAAATCGCCCGTTTATTATCGAAACGTAAAATTGCTGTTGAACAATGAAATTAATCGTATTCAAACGTGTTCAAAGTAACTTACAATGTAAGGCAAAATTCGATCCAGTATTGTTTCGTCCGATGTGTTTTCTGCTAGTTCAAGCAGTATTTCAAGACTTTGTAATTTAGATTGAGAATGATGCAAGCCTCGTATACACGAGGTAACCAGTTGAGTGATGATGACTAGTCCTTCTAAAGGCTCTGAACAAGAGAATAATTTTTTCTCATTTTCCACGTCCACATTCGGCTTTCGTTCTCCATATGCATTAGAATCTGTTGCTGTATCTATCTGATTTAATTCGCTTTTGTCAAAGCTTTGATCGCTGTCACCATCCACAATAGTATTATCTTCGCTGTGGCCAGAGTCCTGTTTCGTTAATTCTACATTATTATCAAACTGATTATGCCTAGCCGTCTCTTCTCTATCATTTTTCATTTTCTCGTTTTCCTCTGCTTTCAAAATGTTGATAATGTTGCCAATATCTTTTTTGAGTCGGTTTATTTTTTCGTCCGGCGATAAAATAGGGGCAGCAGAGAAAATAAGCATATACGACTGCAGAAACGAATAGAAATATTCCGGGAATATCATTCCACGAGCCTGAGCCAAATAAATTTCAGCGCTTTTCCTGTTGGCTGGATTTTTTTCCAACATAGATGCGAGCAGTTCACGTATTCCTGGATCCTCTATAGCATCCAAATGCTTGCTCGCAGAATATTCGTTGTTCCTGTATGCTTCACATGTTATAACAAAATAATTTTTCAATATTTGCTCACAATAGTATTATATATTACATACATAAGTTCCAGATAATCTTTACGTATGATACACGCACCTAATAGTTGAGAAAAATCGAATGGAGGGTGTCCTTCGTTATACAACTCTGCTAATGCGCAGCCTGCAGAAAAAATGTCCATCATTGGGTGCAAATCACCTGTTTTCAGCTCTTGCTCAGATAATAATAATGTATTGCTTAATTCTGAAGATAATGTTTTCACAAACCGTTCAGGCGCAATGTAACAAGTTCTAAAACATTACGACAGGATGAGTGTATTATATAATAATTTAATAACGAACTAAACTAATTATAAAATGTACCTTCTCCTAGATGTGTCAAAAAAATATGAAAAATCAGCTGGATTATCTTCAGGTAAGTAAGTTGGTTTGAAGCTTGCAAAATCTGTGAGTAGAATCCAGTTCCAGCTAGTAATCATAATATTTTCTAGTTTTATGTCACCATGGCAAACTCCAAACTACAGTCAGATGAGAAGAAATATTAAAAATTTTTTTTTTACAATTTATCAGAACTGGAGAATTATAAATATGTTCACTGTTTGTTCTTGTATGTATGTGTTCTTTTAGAGGCTGGCACAGTTTATGGGTGCAATTTAAGAGGTTAGAACTCATCCTAACAACATTATTTTGGATGCTATAAATAATATCTCACCTTGTGCGCTTGATGTAATGCATACAGAACTTGAAAAGTAATCCATTTCTTTTCTATGCACGTTAAAAATGGCCTGGTGCTAATTCTATCGTAAAGCGAATACTTCACATATTCCCTCATTATCGACCCTGATTTTTCTGTGAGCTGATATACATATATATTTAATTCCTCTATAATTCATGTATACTCGTGTAGCAAATACAATCAACACAAAGATACTTACAATCATCCTTTGAAATGGTAGGCAATTTACGGCAGATGCTAATTTAGATCTAATTTCTTCAAGTTTATCCTTGTACGCGGATAATGGTAATGTGGGATCATGAATAGCAAAAACTTTTACTACTATGAGACCCTCTTGACTCCTGGCTCTAGCCACTTTAAAAAATCTGGTGCTTCCTAAGCTGCACATATTTAAACGACAATCATGAAACATAGAAACCATTTAACAGATGAATGAGCGATACAGTCCATGCGATTCAAATGTACATGAAAATGCAAAGCATTCGTGAACCTATATATTTTCATTTTATTCTAGAGGCACCGAAAATTTGAATACAAAATATTCATTCGTTTTCGGTTCCTATATTGATCAACGAAATTATAAAATAAAAATTTGCATAAACATTTATTGCAAAATAGTCAGGTTGACATAACTTATGTGACTTATCGTTTACAGTTAATTGTTCGAACATATTCAACGTAAGATATAATATAATGCTTCATACAGACGAAAACCATTGTTGAATTGTTTTAATTTTCATTTAGTATGCCGAGTGGAGTTTTTGACAGAAGATAGGTTGGTGCAAAAAGCCAACGTCTTGTTTGTTTAAAAGAGGTGTTGAATCTACTTACTTTACATCGAATAATAAGTCACTATGGTCTGTCAGATAATGTTCTACTGGAAATATTTGACTAGGCGCGATGCCGACTAATTGATTTCCCATTTTGTAAGTCGATGTTTAGTTGAAGCTGATGTATTTGCAAGCAGCATCCATTTTGTGCCAATTCACTCGGTTCGATTTAAAGCAATGCGGACATAGGATGACGATGATGCAAAAAATTCCTAGGTGATATTTTTCAACAAATTATAATTATTTTACGTCTGAATTTAATTACCAATACGTTATACTCAATATTTTCTCTGTCTTTTATGAATGCAATCCATGATAATTAAATGGTGTTATATGTATACACCGTATCGTATCAAATTGCACCTATTTATTTACGTTGGTTTTTCTTCGCGCTGGTGACAGTGATAACCATTTCTGATTGCTGTGTTCGCACTAAAAGAAATCTATTTTACCGACCGAGCTTCCAAATGATGTATTTCTATTTCTACAAAATAATAAGAATAAATGTTTTAGTTTGTTATTAGTTTTATAAGAAACGAAATTAGTTTCATGGGAGAACAATAATATAACGTCAACTTTTCATATGTGTGTAATCAATCATAAACATTATAAAAAATGACGTAAAACTATAAAACCAGAGAGGATATACTCTCTGCTCAAATGCACGATAGTCGTGAACTCCTCTATGTATTGAATTATCAATTTATGCGCTATCACGATTGCCCAGTCAGCCAGACCGGCCTGGACCGGCCCGAGCAGAAATAATGCCCAGCGTGGCGAGGCAGACAACGGGCATATATACGGGCCGAACAGCCGAACATCGCTCGAAGCTGCTCGAGGCACAAGTGGCTCATCAGCCACCAGCATCAGCCCGGCCCGGCACCGATAGAAGGTGCTCGGCGCCCGCGCACAATAGCACAATGCTGGCCTGCTGGCTGCTCGGTCCTGGATTCTGCTCGGTCCGGCCCCGGCAGAATAAGCTGATGCCCCCGTCTTTCTGCCGCAGAATGCGCGTCCACGCGGACTCAGCTTCCCGTTCAAAATCGAGCGCGTTTGCTTACTGTATTGTATGATGTGTATATGAAATTACAACATCGTAACTATATGCCTGGTCATTTGTTAATATAATATATACTGTTTTATTCTATTGTATTATTATACCAGATATTGTACAAATCTCGAAAAAAACCGACACACCGAATTCCGGTTCGAACGTAACGTCGAAAGCAATTATGTATATAATTCTTGTAATAAGTATCTCAACAGTTCACTTTATGGAAATTTACGACTTTGATTTTATACTTATTGCGGCATAAATGATATTTAAAAATGTAGAAGTTAAGATATTATTAATGATTATTAATAATTAATGACTTATTAATGACTGATCCATTTCACTCGGTAAGATCGAGCACCCATTATAAAACCATATGACAGCCATTATCTATTATATATATATATATATTTATACATACATATATATATATATATGGAACGAAGTACAAACAAGGAAAGAATAAGCTAGGCATTCGAATACTTTATTGCATACAATTTTGTTAGAAGTAAATATAATTCGGCGATGAAGAAAGTCATGGGAGAACGTCGAATTTGGCAGCATCGACAAAGAGAGCAACTCCATGACAGTGTCTATCATCACCATACTGTCGATGGATAGCTCTCTTCATAGTGCGTGCCTCCAAGTGCCTCGAAAATAGTCAACCGTTGATTACTTGTACCCAGTGTTTCCGGAATTAATCGTTCACTAGCACTGAAACAATTCTCGAAGACAAATTCCATCGTACAACAATTCGTGGACTTATAACCGATTAAATAAATAATATAATCAGCAGGAAAAAATTTGCAGAAAAGTTTGGAGTTCAATTCTAATGCAGCGAATTGTACTTCCGGGTCTGGTAGACGTACCGTTACCGGTAGTATCGCCACGTCAGTTTGAATTCGAACAGGGTCGAAAATTTTCGCGGCATTACCGCCGTGCTCGGTACGTAACATTCGATGAGGGTAAAGGTAATAGGTGGGAGAAAATTTGTTGGACGATTCTACGTGACAGTGTAGAAAGAAAATTAAGAGCAGGCTTTCTATTCTTGATTTTCGTATTTTATTATCCCGATGAATCACTCCTTAAATTTCCTCGCAACTGTTGCCGAACACCCTGTATATAAATGTATGTGCTTTGAAATTTTTCTAGATAGCTTTCTCTCTATACATATAAATATAAATTCTGCAAATCTTTTTGTAGCCCGAAGCGTTCACGGAAGAAGGATCGGTTACAGGAAAGGATAGATTGAAAGGTAGAAATTGTCGCCGTGGTGGAGCGTAGCAACTCTGCTTGTTATCGGGAAGGTGCGAGTAGCCTCTTCCTCTTTAGCGCCAGCACCTGATTGCGCGGTAAACATAACCTCCCTGCGTTAGCTCGTGCCACGAGTCGTTAACACTTCCTTTTTCTTCTCTTTTATCCTTTCTGCGAGTTTCAGCCTGCAAAATACAATGAACTTTGGATCAAGATTTAATCGAGGAGAACAACTCCCCTCGAAATGCATTTCAAAACAGAGTATCCATGTGACTTGTGCCAACATCAAATACCGGAAGCGATGCCATCTTATATTCCAATTCGACCATGGATCTATTTCTATATTACATAATTGTAATTATTGTTGGTAGTTTGGAGGGTTAAACTTTAATTGCAACATCGCCTGATAATAGATTTCAGTGCTGTGAAGAATTCGATACAGAGGGTCGAATTCCGAGTAGATCAATACCAGTGTCAATAAAAGATAAGTTTGAATAATTCATTTGGTCGATAACGGTTATCTGATATCATACGTTATAAATGTATGTTGACGATTTCCACCATGCGTTTTAAGTGATGTTATATTTTTTGGCGAAAAAGGGGAGTCGATTCGTTTATCAATTTAATAATCAATCAGCAAAGGAATAAGTATGCGAATCGAGAAAGTTTTATTATAAGTGCGAATCGAACCGGAAACGCTATACCTATGTATATATACCGGAAGCGATGGAAATTAACAAGTACTAACTAATTTCCAAATAAATCGGTCAGAGAGAAAAAAGAGTGCCTTCTCGTTTTTTCGGTAGGCAGGATGGTAGACTCCGGCTCTATTTGCTCAGTCGACATTCTCTCCTGTTGCGAGCCGCAACTGCTTAAACAGGCAAACATTTCGTAGAGCTGGAGCAATTTAGAGATATTTACATATATCTTCTTGGTATCTTTATTTTCTACCTCTTATCTAAAAGAACACCCCGCCATCGCGATTGTTACAACCTGATATCGGTGAATGTTCTCGTTTACCTTGCCATAAATATAATTATATGTACACGATATTAATGAACATAGCAATGTTAACATTCGCCTAAAATTCTTGATGAGGCAATTATCTTATGTGTATTCTGTTTGTACAAGGTACTGTGTAGACCAGAAAGTATATAGCTTTGCCTGTGTAAGCATATCTGAATAAGTTACGATGACAATGGACTTTAATCGTTAACGCTCCGAACATTTTTCAGGTGAAACTCTTGAGATCCGAAAATTTAATTCCGATAAGAAAGAATACTTTGATTTCCTTTATCGATCCTACATAAAAATAGTACAACGATTATATTCAATGCTTCATAGCGGCGCCAACACGGTTAATAGTCACAATTTTGATTGAATTATGTGACATCCTCCTCGACCTTATCTTGCCTTTAAATGATATTTCGATGTCGATAATCTTAATAATGCAAATTGTGCTTAAAAACCGCGTAATAAGTTTCAATCGCGTAACGTCATAAACGAAGTTTACGGAAAACACTAGCACGTTGCACAATATAGCGTCCTTCGGAATGACTCAAGAAATCATGGGAAAGAACACGATTTTCGTTTCCGTGCTGTTTCACCGTATTCTCAGAGGATCAATAAAAACATTCGTTTGTTAAACTCGACGACAAATATCAGGTATCATCTTCGAGAGGTACCAACGATTACGCGTTATCAGTAGACGATGCGATAAGGCGATAACGAGTCGACGCGGGCCGGTATTACCGAAAATCCCGAGGCATTAGTATTTTTTCTCCTCGGAAATCGTGGAACGTTATTGCAACCTAATTTTAGAAATGCGTAATAAATCTCTGATTTCTCGTAAATTATAATTCTGACAAAATTTCGCGTTTCTCCGGTTAATTGCTTTGGATGCAGTCGTTTACCGAGGGATTATATACCGGTCTTATTAGATAGCGAACAACAAAGCTGAATAATGCACTTATCTACTGTACTTCGTTTTATTGTTGACAAACTCGATGACTTGTCGCATTTTATCGTTTCAACTACTAATTCATTTCAATCTTTTAGAGTACAATTCCGCCGCAGGAAAAAATCGTTTGGTCCTCGAGCTTCAGTGATTTGAACCAATCATCGATTTTAGTATCAGCGCCGACGTGTCTTTCTAGGCTTGTGCAATTAATCAGATTGTCTACCGAATTTCTATAATTAGTGCTCTACTGTTATCTCAAACGTAGCGGTAAAAAACACTGCTGGGCTTCGCACAGAAAATATTATACGTTTGTCTCTAAATTCGAAGTATTATACAGGTCTCGAAGAAATTCAATTGTTATTAACAAGCACCTTGAAGAGGAAATGGCAAGATCTAATTCTTCGTCAAGAATTGTGAGGGTCTACCGAACTAACTAGGACGACGGTGCTCCGCTCTATTTTGACTCAGCTCTTCAAATACTCTATCCAAAGAAACAAAAAACTAATGTATAATGAAAGATATATTCCTAAAACTGTACAAATAAGAATTTGAACTCGAGCTCCGTCGTTTCCAATACTTTTCGAACTACCTGTAGGTTAACCCGGAGATTAAAAGGAAGAAATCGTTGTAGAAGTACCTACGGCCGCAATTGTATACCTTGAATTTACATATGAAAGCACCACGACGCGAAGAATTTTAACTGCGAGTGTACGAGGTGGCGAGAACACGCGCGGATAAACATTTTCGCTTGTTCGCGAATTTTTTCCTTAATTAACATGTCGGGCAAGCGATCTGGGCGATTGTTCGTCGCGTTTTATTTTTATCGACATCGAAGTAGGAAATAAAGAATCCGGTATCGTAAATTGAAAATCCCGGGTCTTTTGGAAACTTACTTGATTGCCGTTCCCCATTATGGTACCGTAGCTCGAGAACACACCCGCTCGCGGTCGACTTCCGGATGAACGTGTGCATCCCGTCCAAGGAACTGACTTGCTGGCACATCTCTGTCGCGACAGACTGATGCGATGTGCGGTGGAACCAACAGAAACGTGACGGCGAGAAGGAGAGAAAAAGGAACGGAGAGAAATACGAAAACCGTTCGACAACTTTACAGAACAAACGAACGAAGAGGTTCAAGAACGAGTGACGTGGACACCTCTCCGTGCCGTCTCATATACTCTACCTGCGCCGATCTGACGTCACGGCCGGGCTTCTTATCAGGAAGGAGCAATAACACCTGTAAGCTCGCACCTGTGTATCGGAGCTTAGCGCCAATGGGAACGCCCTGCACTCGATTTTTCGTTTTACAAAAGAAGCTTTCACGGTAGTCGCGACCACCACCACGTTTACGATACTCCGGAATCCGCCTAAAACACAATGGCGATACGGTCACTTCCGTCGAAGTTCCTCATTTTGGAGAACCTCTCGTCTGTCTGTCTTCGTCTCTCGGACTCCAAAGTTTATTGAGAAATCGCTCAGACCGGGCTTTTAAACTTTTATACAGTCCATACCGGTTCTTGAAATAGTTACGAAGAACCTTTTTGCTGCGTTTAATTATTACGAAGTTCTGTTCTATGTAACATAGGTATCCAGAATAAAAGTTCTTCATAACTGACTGATCAGGGGAGAGAATTACTTATTGTAGAGAACTCCTCCTATACATATAGTATTGGACACAGAAGATCTTTTTTCAGATAGAATTTTTTTATTGCTTCGATCCCACCGAAAACCGCCAGTGTCGTGTTCAAGAAACGGCATAATCAGTAGAAACGTATTTACCAACGTAAATCTTCTTCAAACTTTAGTTTACGTTTTGATTTTCAAGCAAC
The DNA here is from genome assembly GCA_028455605.1 of Lasioglossum malachurum. Taxonomy (NCBI): domain Eukaryota; kingdom Metazoa; phylum Arthropoda; class Insecta; order Hymenoptera; family Halictidae; genus Lasioglossum; species Lasioglossum malachurum. The sequence goes on along the minus strand of CM052313.1, from coordinate 11,488,761 downwards.
AAATAACAGCACCTATATATAACGCCAGGTCGTTTCCAAATACACAAGCTTTGCGATCGCACCAAGGTCTGTGTTTAAGATCCACTCATTTTGTCGATTAGACATTGCTACTATTCATTTTTCCCGTCTTCTCTTCTTTGCCATTGTTCGAAATTGATCGCTACTCGGCAAAAGCGTTCCCTGTTCCAAGTTCTACATTAATCGATAAAGTTAGATGACCATCGCCAACCACGACGAACATCGATTGTTGATTGAAAATACGATGAATAGTTGGCTATACTGAACATTGTCCAATTCTGTTCCCATTTTCCTGATGATCGGTGAATGTCGAGTTCGGGTTCTCAGAATGCTGGGGAACAGGATGAATTTATGGTCATAGGACTGTCGAGCGATATCAATAGCAAACGCAATGGTTCAGGGTAAACACCGGTTACGTGAAACGGAGAAGGAGGCGGAATAACGAGCGACAGATACGAAACACCGCCGGTCGACGGTGTCACGCGCGTTTGCGCGGAGTGTTGCACCTTATCTTGTGTCCCATTTACATCACCGTTGCTCGCTTTGTAGTTCTTACACAATTTCAATCGGAAGGAACAATAAGCAACGACTGGCTTGGTTGTTGTTCCCTGATGGGTCCGTTTATTTTGCAAATTACAGTGAGGAGATCGAAGTGTTCCGACTTACGGGAGACGCCTCGCCGTATCCGACCGACTATTCTTTTTAATTGGCTGGTACTGTAGGAATTCGATTTGAAGTTATATCGTGATCGTGGAACGAGGGCCACCGGTGGGAGGCAGTCTCTCTCTAAAATAGAAAATTGTCGTTCTTCATTCGATCCTTTTCTTTTTCCATTGTTACCGTTCTTAATTACCTCCACGCAGCCTGGAAGACTTTCCTGACTTGATCAAGCATTTCCTTGTACCTAGCAAAGTCCGACGTTTTATCCTGTTGTACCGTGTCCAATCTCGCCTTCAAGGCGAGACATTCTTCTTGTAACAGCTCCATTCTACCGAACGTATAAAAAATTACACGCGTGAGCATTCGAAGTACATTTTATCTACGTCGATTTCAACAAGTTTCTCACTTGAGCCGCATTTCTTCCGTGTTAATAAACTCATCGTTGGTTTTCAAAGACCTAGACAAAAGTCTCGATCTGTATCCGGTATCGATCCTTACGAGTCCGGCCCTTTCGGTCTCCAATCTTCGAAGTTTCAACTCCAATTTCGCCGATTTGTGTTTCTCATCGCGCAACGAATTCTGAAAGGTCGATGGAACTAACTAATTTAACATGTATGCATATGTATATGTATACCGCTTAATTTAAACTTTTCCTCATTCTTACGGAAAGCATTTCAGCATCGGTTCTCTCCTTATCCAGTCGTCTATTTAACACGGCAACTAGTTCCAACAATCTTTCCCTTTCAGATTCGGCTGCAAGAGCGAGCGTTACGTACTCGTTCGGATCGCCGATGCTTCTGGAGCTCTGTGGCGGACTATGATTCAGGTTGTTTAAGTAGATCTCTGATTGAACACCTTCGAAGCATCTCTTCTGAGCTTTGATCGACCCATTAGTAACGATTCCATCTCTAGAATTGATTACGATTCGATTGAAAACTGTTCTAGAAACGTGCCATCGATTTCTAGCGTCGAAGACGACAGAAGACCTGAGCTTATCGATCTCGATCTCCCGTTCCTCCAATTTCCTTCTCAGCCGTTCGATCCGAAGCTGCGAGGACTGTAGATCGTTCCTTAAGTTCATGCACTCGCGGCTGATCTTCTCCTCCTTGATCTTCATGTCCGTCTCCCTTTCCTGTTGCCTCGCTTCCATCGTCTTCAACCGTTCCTGCGATTGTTCGAGATAGACTTTATTTCACCGGTATAAAAATTAAGATAAAGGCAAAGTTCGATCGTGTTCTTACGCCAAGAGTCTCGATCAGCTGGTCATCGTGAGATCTCTTCTCGTTTAGGACCGCGATGCTCCCTTTCGCCGCGTTCAATTCGTGTTCCAACACCTTTATCCTCGCCTTCGAAGCCTCTAGCTTCCTCTTGTAACCCTCGATCGCAACCTCCGACTGGCGAAGCTGCTTCGCAGAGTTCTCGATCTGCTGGCGACGTTCTTTCTCGATGCTCCGAAAGCTGGCGAGACATTTTCGGTCCACGGACGCTGGGGAACATCGTTGATCGTTATCAACTCACTTCTCGTTCAGTCCAGTCTCCGTAGATTCAATACCGGTCGACATCTTCTGACAATGAGCTCCCTCGTAATCCGATAACTTCGACTGCAATTCCGCCACTTTCTGTTGCAGCAATTGAATCTGTTCGGCCCTCCCTCGCCATCCTCCAGGTTGGTTCGATAGATTACCTAGGCTCACGTTCTCGCCCACTTCGCTGCATAGTAACTGCGTTGTTTGAGTTACTTATCAATCAAGTGTATCGATATCGCTATTCCTCAAAAAGCTGAAGCCACATTATTCGAATGTATTTCAAGCACTCCAGACCGCTGACGCGACGCTGATACAGGATGAGTCTACTAACGTGACGACTTCAAATTAATCACCGAAATTAATGATCGTACGGAAAACCAATGCGATTTGACAATTTTTATCTGCCCTTGCTGTATTATATTACATCATATAGTCCAGTGCCGGATTAAGCCCCGCAGCAGAAGTAGCAAATGCTACGGGCCCCGCGCCATACAAAACAGGGCCACCGCGTGCGCGGTTGGGCAGGTTGTGCCTCGCACACGGGCGCTTCATCGAAGAGGCGCCGAAACATGAACGTGCAAAGGCGCCTGCCGATGTCAAGGGGGACAGATATTTTTGCTAAAAAAAAAAATGCCAGGGGACACAGATATCTTTGCTAAAAAAAAAAGGTCATTTATTGTGTTTGTTTAAAAAGGATGCGCTACATTTGCACAGAAGCTGCCCTGATACAAAGCCTAAGGCCCCGCGCTGGCTTAACCTGACACTGATACAGTCTTTTTTATACCATGCAACTTTTGCTTGAGATTTTTTCTCGTACGGTTCACAATTAACGAGAAATTTATATACCCAGGCATGTCGTAGCAGAAATCGAGCCCAGCGTGCGTGGGCCACCTAACGGGTATTATATTGGCCGAACGTCGCTCGAAGCTGCTCAAAGCACACGCTATGGCTCGATTCTGGCCATCGCAGCTAAGCTATCGTGGGCTCGTATTCTGCCCTCGACACCAGCCCGGCACAAGCTGCCCTCGGCTCAATCCTGGCCGCTCGACCCATTTTGAGAGGGCAGCACGGTGCCTAGTTTTAGGGACCGTTTTACGTTTTGCATCGATTACAAGAGATAGAAACTAAATTGAATGTTACTTCTTCCCTCTTAACCCCTTGCCGTACCATTTTCTTTACAGTTGCATTGATTACAACGTCTTCATGCAAAAAAATTTGCTAAAACTAAGGACCGAGCGACCAGGATTGTGCCGGGATGGTGCTGAAGCAAGAATACGAGCCCACGCGGAGCTTATATGCCATGGCCGGAATCTAGCATTTTTGCTTACTGGGATTCGTCGGATTAGAAGACTCGTCCTGTATATATATACATATATGCACCTTGTTTAATTTGTTAATTTCTAATTTCAGACTGGCGCAGGTGTTCTTCGACTCGTATAGTTTCGTTTGCGTTTGCTGCAGTTTTTCGTTCAGCTGCCTCATTCGATCCTCACTTTCTTTCGGTCGATCGTTCCCGGTACCTTAGTCAATACTATCCTGGATCTCGATCATCACATTCCAAACAATGGAATAAATTGCGATACCCTTTCAGAAATGACTGGTACTCGATTCTCTCTGTTTACAAGTTAGCCCTAACAATATGTACGCTCAATATAACTCACTCTCCTGAGAGGAGTCTGCCTTCGATCGCTTCTGGTTGCTTCTCTCGTTCTCCAACTCGACCTCTTTGTTGCTCAAGTTAGCTTCGACGGTTTTACATTTCGATTTCAAAACTTCTATCTCGGCAGATTGTTCTCTGCACCGTTTGCTAAGTTCGACTATTTTGGCAGTAGCCATTTCGTTCGGTTTCCCAAATATCGGCGCCGATGCCGTCGCTTCCGATTGCTTCTTTTGAAGCTTCTCCTCAGACTCCTCGAGAGCTCGACGAAGACAACCATTCTCAGCAGTTAGATCCTACCACGTCGCGATAATTTCGAGTCTTATTGTACATCTTCCGTTGTCGAAACATTAGCGAATTTTCATTAGAATTTAACCGTATTCGTTTGCTATTCATTTTACCTGAATCCGATTCCGCAAAAACAGATTCAGTTCCTTCGGGAAGACAATGCTATCCGGGAGCTTTTCCTAAAACACATAGTTACTGATTTTCTAAAGAAAAGACGCGTATCATTTTCGATTTTGTACTTCTAAGAACTCATCCGTCCACGAAACTCTCGCTTCGAAGTCTAAAGACTGACACGTTTCACTTTGATTTTTCGTACGCGTGATTTCCCATTTGGACATTTTTCATGATATTGTATATTGAGCCGCCCAGTTAACCTTCTCCTGCTACAATCATGTCACAATAATCTATATTTCTAACCTCCTTGAAGATATGTCAATAAATGCTACATACACAGGAACGTTAATGTGTACATATACAGTTGTATTTTGTTTAGTTCTATATAAACGTGTGTACACATACGAATCAGGTTAAAATTTCATAAAATTAATTGTACATCTCTTAATAGATAGTTGTTTTATCTATATCGATCGGAACATAATCTTTACAGTATCTTGTTTAGAATAAAAAAAGAAACCTTAATACTAGATGTCAGAGGGGGGAGAAAGGAGGATTTAATGGATTCTTTCGTGATTCGTCCTATGCGTTACATTCGACAATTACGTCTTCGTCTTCTGAGCGTTTGGTTTCCCTCCCTTCCAGCCAGCGTTCTTTCGAAAATTTGTCTTCTGTCCACCGCCTAATTTTCCCGCTTTGTGAAGAGCTTGCAACTTTTGATTTTTCGCAACGGTTTCTTTCTTGTTACTTCCTGAGTATTGCACGTTTATTCTTCGACCATTCACGAACGAGTTGTTCAAGGCGATCGCTTTCTCGTAGTCTGTGTGATTACCCAATTCGACATATGCGAATCCCCTTGGCGCATTGTCTTTCGACTTCGGTATCCTGATGTCGACTATTTGACTGACTTTTGTTAGGAAGTGCTTCTTAATTTCTTCCGCTGTAACGCTGAAAAATAAACAAACAAGTGATACACGATATATAAAGAAATCTGAGAATTTCACATTAATCACACACACAATATTAAATATCCTTACTTGAAAGGTAAATTTCCTACGAAGAGAACATATCTCTTCTTTTTTCCTCCTTGCTCCGCAGCCTGTTTAGGTTCACCCTGAGCACCCTTTGTTTTAACTTCTTCTGTATCCTCTTCTTCGTCATCATCCTCCTCCTCGTCTTCGTCGTCATCCTCCTCCTCGTCTTCATCATCATCATCATCATCATCGTCATCTTCATCATCATCCTCCTCTTCCTCTACATCACTACCGTCTTCATCTTCGCCCGAAAGAGCCTCTGCATCAGTATCGTCATCCTCATCATCGTCGTCATCTTCATCATCCTCTGGCTGATTCTTTTGCTTTACAAGAAGCAAATTCCCTTGTTTAACATCTTTTTTCTTACTGTCTTTGGATGACTTAACTTCAACCTTTTCAGGTACTTTCTTTTTCTGTTCTGCAGTATTTTGAACCTGTTTCTTGTTTGCAGCGGCTACTTGTTTCTCTTTCTTTCCTTCACCCGCTTGTTTCTTAACAACCTGTGGCTTAGGTTTATACGTTCCCTCCTTCACGCTTAACAATTTTTTCAGAGCTGCTAATTTCCTCTTAGCAGACTTTGAAAGGTCTCCTCTCTTTTCAATCTCTTCGACCTTCTTTTTAATATCTTCAACAGATATGTCAGGTTTTGCTCCTTTTGCTGATCTCGCCTGTTTACGCTTCTCTCGATAGGCCATCCTCGATTCCTTGGTCTTCTTGTTACCACCTTTATCGTTGAACATCAGTCTTTTTAGTTCTATCTGTGGTTAAACTGCTATAAAATTCCCAAAAATTCGTATTCTCTTACCTGGCTTCTGTTCGACCTTTACTTGTGGCGATACTTCCTTTTTAACTTCTTTATTTGCTTGTCCATTTTGTGGAGACCCATTCGCTGACTTCTTCTTTTTCGAAACAAATTCCTCTTTAACTTTCTTGACTGCCTCGCCATCACTTATAGCACGCTTCTTAGCATTGTGAACCATGATTGACTTTTAGAAATTACAAATAGTAATCTACACAAAATAATAAAAGTGATAAATTCCAGTCTGAAATATATGATAGACTAAAAATTATTTTATTTGTAACAATAGACTAAAGATTATTTTATTTGTAACACACATAAACTACCACGCTCTTTTTTCCAAATCTGTATAAAACGCGATTTCTTAAATCGTATTTTTCATACGCGCACTTTACGTGTTACATTGTTGAAACAGAGATTGCATTAGATTATACGTTAATTGTTTCGATAATATAAACCGGCACACTAAAAAAAAATTGGTAGCCACATGTAGCAAGGTAAGGTGAGCCATACAAATAAATCGATTGTTTGAATTTTATTATTAATTTAAGCTAAATCTAATATAACTTACCAGATTATTAGTTGAATCGCTAATCGTTGCCCGGTCAGAAACAGTTTAAACAGCGAAAAAACGTGTTAATTTTTCGATTTACAGGAGCAACTGAACAACCACCCTAAACGTGGTCTAATATCGAGCGTTCCAGGTTAAGTTCAGCATGCGTGCCTCGTGTTTCTGCGTGAGGCGTACAGTTCCGAGTTCCGACGCGGATTTCCCTAATTGCGCATGCGTACAAAACTTAATGATCACTTTTCATCATAATTTAATACATATTCTTTAAATTGTATGTACGTTTCAAGCAAAACCATTAAATACAGTAACTTATCTTATTAATAATTAGAATAGGTGACTTAAATTGTCGCAGATTATCTACTTAATATTAAAAGTCTCATAACCAAATGATTTTTGAAGCACAACGTCATTTCCGTTACAGCACAGTCGGTAACTTTCATCGAATTACGTACAAAAATAACTTCCTCATGAATCAAAATAAATATAATATTTCTACATCTGTCTACATCTTACAATATTCAATTTGTTTTTATCTAATTGTGTTGATATCGGAAAATATATGGTTATTTAAGACTTTAATGGACATACATTTTTACAAAAAAATAACTTGAAACTATTAATTAATACGTTTATTAGGCAGTCGGTTTTACAAATGTCAGTATACCTTAGTTAAATTAGTTCATTTTTATATAATTAAACTTAATAGTTTTGTAAAAATATATTCTATTTTTCGAGGAATGTTGAAAATAATTGTAGAGTATAAATGTGTTCAGCATTCAGAAATTAAATATAATAAAAAAATGTAGTGCATTAGATGATTAACAATGCGTTTTATGAATTATCATTTTATAGTGGAATAGTAATATGTACGGAAGACCTCTTATGTTTTTTGATTAGTTGCGCTGTATGTAAAATATTACTAATTGTTGTAAAATGTAGTCTGTGTCAACAATTTTTTTTTTGTAAACATATATGTATTTAATTTGAAATAGTAGATGCCGTGATACATTTAACTAAAGATTTACATTGTCCTGATTACAAGCGCTATAAAAATTTCGAACTATAGTTAAGTGTTATGTATTACGATTTATTTACAAATACGAACATTTTCATTGTATTAATATTTTTATTCCTGTACTAAAAAGTATAGTAAAAGTAACTTTAAAGCTATATTTACTAGAAATTCAGTCACGCAATATATATCAGTATATATATATAAAATTTATTACTATATCATGGATATTTTTCTCGTCTAAAATAATTCTACAGACAGTTCAATTCGTTATTTACTTTTTAGCATATTCAAATTTTACAATTCAATCGAAATAAACAGTGCGCTTGTATAGATACAATCAAATCAAGTAAAAAAAAATGTTAAAGCTGGTGCGCTTATGTAATCAATTCTTAAATACGATTCTTTACAATATCGAAAGAAATGCTTTTCATCTCGCTATCTAAAAAAAGGGTTGCACAAATAATTCATAGTTGTTCGTTTACTTTGCGATATTATGTGTAAAATTTATAAATAAACGGTTTGTACAGGAAAATATATTAGTTATTTATGGTCACCTACGATGTTAAACATTCATATGGTTAATTTACGTAGTGATTCGTTATGGTATAAAATTAAGAAATACTTTTACAGATAATAAACAATTCAATTCAATAGAAACATGTTAATAAAAAAGATTCCAAATTTTTTTCAACAGAAACACCAAGTATCTGTTTATTCGGAAGCAATTATTAATCGAGAACACAAAAATTGTTACTGTAGAATATCTATTCATTGTTGTAGTAACTATTGATCTAAGGACCTAAAAAGTAATACCTGAGGTACAGTAATTTTAACGTTTCAAAATCTTCAGTTCTACACAAAATTAAGATTTTCCCTGTTGTGTTTGAAAATAGCTCATATTTCAATTAACTATGAGTTTTCAATAAAAACTAGCATTTCCATTTCATTCTCTCTCTATCTCTCTCACTCATTTTCTTTCTTTCTTTCTCTCTCTCTCTCTCTCTCTCTCTCTCTCTCTCTCTCTCTCTCTCTCTCTCTCTCTCTCTGTATGAAATTTTACAATTCCTTTTGAATAATTGTTAATTAGTTCATCATATAATGTCATGCCATTATTCTCATTTATCAAAATGAATTGACATTACAAACTGCTAAATATTATCTGCTTTCTCTTTCCAGATGTTAAATATTTACATACAACCACACAGTATGTCTAGTCAGCTTTACGTGGCTTACGTTTGCGAAAACTCATTGGACTACTCGGCTCGGTTTTTGAATCTTTCTCTGCGTCTTTCTCTTTCTCTTCGGCATCTGATCCTTCTCCTTCGGATTCTTCATCTACCAAGTCATCCTTCACATTTTCAACTATTTCTTCGTCTTGTATAGTTTTCTCTTGCATAAATCCACCTGAACCATCTTTCTGTTTTTTTCTGCTCTGAAGTGTTGCAGGTTTAGGTGGATATATCAAGTCGATCAGACAAACAATTACCTGAATCCCATGAAATTACAGTGTTTATTCGGTTCCCAATTCTAGAATTAGAAAGAACTTACCAATCCTAATACAGCGCCTAAAACAATAGTCACAACAGCAAAGATTAGGTAACTTCCCCACGTAGGTAGTCCAAAGTCTTCCATTAGCTTGTTATGTACTCCCTGAAAGAATATATCTGTTTCTTTAAAATTTGTTAATCGCATTGCGAATTATATAACAATTACACGATACAATTCTTATTTACCCTTAGTACTTGTGACATTTTAAAGAATTGACTAATAACAGACATTTGAATAGAAGTTGGACTCTTCCAACCAAGAATAGGCTCGATTTTTTCCCATTTTCTTTCAGATACAAATTCAATTAATGAATCCTTATCCCTAGGATTCTTGTATTGTCTGAATACACCATCTTTTACACTGGAATAAACAGTTCAATTATTCATTAATTTATTATTTCTTTGTCTCTAAATATCAGAGTCCAAATTAAATTATAATGCATAGAGTCCAGATCTATTTGCAATTGAGGCACATGCAAATAATTTACCACAATTGTTTTAGTTTTCATAACATTGAATACAAAAATGAAAATTTATTATGATCCATGGTCGACTCTAATATGACAAGAAAAGAAATAGTACTTACTGATATATTGTTGGTAAAGCAGTTACCATAAACCTTCCGCTAAGACCCGGGGAATCGGTAATGTCTACTTTTCCAACATTAATATTCAACCTTCTCTTTTGTGATGCAAGGTGTTCCCACACAGGTTCTAGTGCTTCACAAGCAGGACACCATGGTGCATAGCTAAATTAAAGAAATGGCCAAATTATAACGGATAAATGAAATAATTCGCCTTCTACCTCGACCCTTATATGAAAGTATTAACAATTTCTCCTTTTTTGTATATATAATTTTCATTTAAATGGAATTCAATTATTCCCCATTTTGGAAGATTTAATTTTGTTTCACGAAGTATGCGACACTATCAAAGTTAGATCATGTATTTCTCAACTTTTCCTCGGCATGATTTTTGACACGCCATCAAATTTGACGACATAGATACAATACAACTCACAATTCCACCATCCATTCCCCGGTTAGCATACGATCCCAATTCTCCTCGGTAAGCTGTTCCGCGAATGTGTTTTTCCATGATTCCACAGAACCGGCGTATATGAAACTCAAAAACAAGAAACAACACGAGACTTGGAGAATAAACCTTAATTTCGTGTTCAACATTTTCGTTCTAACTAATGGTCACACCGGTATCTGTACTGATCTGTACTATACTATTCTGAACGTACACGCTACCGGTCGCTGAAAGAAGCACAAACCCAGGCAACAATAGTTGCCAATCAGGGTGTGTAATGTCTCTTTCACAACGTCAAGAAACGCCTTAAAACATTAATACCCTAGCTGACCCTAGCAACACTATTATATAGTGGAATCACGCCCAAGTTTTTATTGTTTTTATTCTATTTATATTTTTCATTCATTTCAGATTTTCTTTCGCAATTCACAGAAACAGGACTAGCTCATATTTTGGAATACTAATGTTAGTTCATGATAAAAAGATTTTTCGTAACGCTGTGCTGCTCGTTATGAACGAACCATAATTGTTTGGTAGACGTCTATATATATGCATGCGTTGTATAGATTTCAGTGAACAAATCATTCTTTGTTGTTCGCAGTTGTTCGTAACCAAAGTTCGATCAACACTCACTAAAAGTATGTAAATAAACAATAAATATTATTAATATTTTAATGTTATTTGTAGAATTTGTGATGTATTTTTAATTGTAATGTTTGTTAGGATAAAATGATACGATATGTTTTACGGTTCGTGAAAAAGTCTACTTCGTAATTAGTACGCAAGTAAACAATAAATATTGTTAAAATTTTTATTGTATTTGTAAAATTTGTGATGTATTTTTAATTGTAATATTTGTTAGGATATAATGATACAATGTGTTTTACGGTTCGTGAAAAAGTCTACTTCGTAATTTATTGTATGTTTTGTATTTTTCTACTGAATTGTTTCCTATCGAAATCTTGAGCCGATATTTTTATATATCAAAAATGTAATGATGTGTATGTCTCTTTTATTATAACAAAATATATCATTGTTACAGGTCTGACTTAACTATTGCTTATAATAATATTATAAGTTCAAAAATATGTCTACAGTCTATCCAACTTTACCTAAGTTGGCTGTGCGAGACGGATTTGACGAAGAAGATCTGACAGACATAGATGACGAAGTATTCATCAGAGATGGAAAAAATGGCTTAAAATTAGACAAGGATGGTGGAGTTAAAAGGCCCTTAATGGCATCTCGTAGAAGATGTAAAAAGTCATATAGTTTTGAGACATTCTCTACCAGAACTTGTTATATACCCTTTTGTTTTGGGCTTATAGCTTTGATAATATTATTGAGCATAATCCCATTATGTATATACATCATAAATATTATTCCTGTGCCAATGCCAATTTTAAAAAATTGGTTGTCTCACGATTACAAAGAGATTTTAAATGAATCTAATATAGTTCCTTGTACATCGATTACAAAAACAATTCTGTGGACTAAATCATTGCCGAAGCTAACTCCTGAATCGCCATTAAGAAGTACCGATATCAATAAAGATGGAGTGGAGGATATCATTGTTGGATTCAGTACAGGTCTTTAATTATGTAGAAATAATCAGATCTATTTAATATGTTGACTACCATTTACAATTTATGTCTATTTCTATTTAGTACTGTCTTTCATTTTTTCTATGTTTACTTTTTCACTTACAGAATTTAATTTTGCGCCATTATGTTTTGTTTGATCTTCAGTTAACAAGGTAAACCTTTTTTTAACAATTGTTTAACAATAATAGAAACATTTAATTAATTACCGTTATTCTTCTTTTAAAAACAGGTTTGGATATGATCGATGTACCAGAATACATTTGTATGGTCCACTTTAATGGACAAGTCCCATGTTTCGGCGGAGTTCTAGCTTTGGATGGTAAAACAGGGAATACGCTTTGGACCCATTGGATGGCTCATTCTATTTATTCGGTTGATTGTGGTCTGGATTTAACAAACGACACAATCAAAGATTGTATTATATGTGGACACGGTGGAATACTTCATGCGATCCGTGGACACGATGGTTCTACCATATGGGAAGCACCGGTCGAGGAACGATCAACTTCCGACGACTGGAGACTCGCCGATATTTATGATGCTAGATTCATTGCGGATATCGATGGGGACGAAATCGGAGATGTTATTGCATCGCACACTATACAATCGAAAAAATTAAGTGAAATCCTGATAATATCAGGAGTAAATGGAAACATTGTACATGTTTCGGTTTTGCCAAGCACAGAACAATTATTCTTAGCACCTCAAAAGTTAATTCATCCGGATGGAGAAAATATTTTTGTTTTTACAACTGCTAGCAGGCAACAACCAGGGGGACTTTATGTAGTTCCTCAAGTGAATTTAATGTATGGTGACTTAGTAAGTTATTGATACTTATTGCATTCATCGTTTAAATGCATAAAAAATAATCGTGCAACAAGAATTTCCTGTATTCTTTGTAGAAATTGAGGAGACTGCATCGCAATGCAGGTAAAGGTTCTCCTTTACCTCCAATTTTGGTGGATATTACCTTAGATGGAGTCGAAGACATTGTTACAGCTCTATCTAATTCTACGATAATAGTTTATAATGGGTTAACATTTGAACCTATTTGGGACTATACTATTCCTAATTCTAAAGTAATAAGCATTCCTATTCCTGGTTATTACAATGATGATAATGTTCCAGATTTTATGGTGAAATATCAAATAGGTTCAGACTCTTTTACATATAATTACACCGTTACGACGATCATAGATGGAAAAACTGGCATGCCTCTGCTTGAGAAACCGATAGAGGGTCTTTTAAGCAAAGAACTGTCTGGTTTGTCTGTTACCGTCGAAGATTTCGGGAATGATTGGTTTTTATATTGGTCCGTTGAATGTTTAAATTACGAGGCAGATAAAGAAAAGTATCAATCTTTAAAAAACGCAAAACTTGCATTTGAATCTTACGTCGACATTTGTAAACTACGATTTAATTCTACTTTGACTACAAACTTGTATGCTTTGAGTCAACATGTTGGACCACCCGGTATATCGTTGTATTTTTCTGAATACTTAAATCCTAGAACAGATTCGTATGCAAATAATGCGGCATTTGTATCCGAAAGATCATCCAAAAAATATGAAAGCCGAAACGAAAAAATTGAAACTAATATAATGAATACTGAACTGGAAAATCCAGGCAATTTGAACAATGATTATATCTGGAAAAATGAAAACCGGTGGACACAAAAAGATGTACAAGACAAAGACTACGATGGCTCGTACGATGGAGAAAATAATATTAACGCGGGGCATGAAGAGTCCGTTGATTATTCTGAAGCAGATCAAGTACGAGAACAAAGAAGTAGTATTGACAGCAAATCCATCAATAATTTTGATAGGAATATAAACGATTTTGTAAGAAATATAATTAGTAATGAAACAGATGTCATTAACGGAAGAAATAGATCCGAACAACTTAACGACTATGCTACAAATCATGATATGAAAACTTTACTTTTAAGTAAACGAACTGTAAATTTTGAGGTAGCCAATAAAAGTGGTACAAATGCATCAATGGAATGGAGTTCTATGGTAAAATATGTCTCTCTACCTTATTAATTCATTTTTTAAAGAATTCTGTACTAAATAATAATATTACTACGTTTCAGGAAGAAGAAGCTTCTGTAGAAAAAGTTTTTAAACGAGAATCGCTGAGGAACCAAAATAAAAGAAAAATTTTTAAAGGAATTTCTTTACATTCGCAAAGAATAAAACGGGAGGCAGATATTAGGAGTAACGAAATGTATCGGATGTACGGTATAGAAAAACAACCACCAACTGGGATACTGTTGCCCTCTCTTTCAGTATCGAAAGACACGATTCCTGTAGACCTAGTATTTTATACATTTTCGTTACCATCTTCCGATACATCGAAAATGCTAATTCAAGAAGATCTAGACTGCATTAATAGAAAAAAGATACTTTCAACACAAAAACTCCATTATAAGCATGAGGATGATTTCGTTAAGGAATGTTTAGCTGAACGCGGTATCAATTATAAAATGTACCAGGAAGCAACTGATCGAGAGAATTTTAAAATTTCCTTTGGAGAAATGATAATCTATAGAATGAAACTCGAATGTACATGTCCAGAGGATATGTTACCCAACGAAAGCTGCAAAAACATTTCTTCGCACCAGAGTTGGTCAGAATACTTGGGTTCCCATGGGAATGGATATTTTAAAACACTTCATAAAACAAAGCTTTAGATAATCGTTCTCCGTGTATGAATTAATATTTTCATGAAATACAATTCATTTAATAGTCAAACGAGTTCAACCAGAAATTAAACAAACATGTAGCTGTTTAAATAGCAGTATTGTTATTACTCTTATATTGTAAATATAGTAGAATGTCTGTTTACAGTATATTTTATATCGATACATTGAGGAAACAATGTTTATGCCTAATAACGTGTTTTTCTCATTACAGGATAATGTTACATTCTGTGGTATCGATAGTCATCATGAGAATTTATTAATTCATTTATTCTGTCAGCTTTGTCAGCTGTGTATTTTTATATTTAAAAAAGAATATCTATAATATATTTAAAATACTTATAACGAATGAAAGTAAATTATTAATTACTGTTGCATGTAAAATACTTATGGAATATAAAATATATATTATAATTACCGTAATCTTATTGAAATTTATTGCTACCTTATACATTATACATTAATACATTATACTTATACATTAATCACAACAGAACGGTAATTTTCATATACGTATGTCATATATGTACGATAACTGTAAGAATGCTGAAGTTAGTGTTTGATCAATATTTGTATAAATGTCCCTAACTATTAGTGAGTACATACATTCTTCTAAATGTTATTGCATTCTTATATTCTTGATGGCAATTATTCAATTATACGAAGATATTAATTATCAAGTCTGAGTGACTATGGCCCATAAAGTAGTAAGCCGTAAGTTATAAATTTCACATTACACATTGTACTGTTAGTAAAGTGGTTCTAATACAGAGACATATATAGAGACCACTTGCATGGTGCATGGCAGGAAAGCAAGATATAAAATGTCTGATGTACAAGCAGCTTGTACAATTGTGAGTAAATACCATTCTATACTTTTCTATACTTTATTACAAAATGTGTAGGGGTTTAAACGACATAATGTTACAGGCTACGTGCGAAAATATCAACATCAGAGATTCTTCAAAATACATGAAAAAATATAATAAGAAAACGAAAGATTGGATTTCAGACTACAAGTAAGTTACCATAAAGAGTGAGTTGGAACTGATTTTTATACCGGTAGAGTACTTCGAGTAATTAAAATGCTTGTAGGATAATGACTGGACATAATACAACAGAAGAAATCATGTGTTCTTATAACTTTAAATATTTTCGACGCCCCATTATACCATTTTTAGTACCAAAACTGCAAAATGTAGAGATTCCAAAACGCTTTAATCATGAGATCCTCAATGATGTAGTAAGAAATGCACAGAAACAATGTTATGAATTTTCATTGAAGTCAGAACGACACAGAAATATAGGGACCCAAACAGATTATAGGGATAGTGATACTCAAACTGTTCCATGGGAACCTCCATATAGGATTAAAGAAGGTACATAATATTATCCGTTTACCAACTGGAAGCCTACTGGAATTTTACTATTGATAACTTATAAAGAAATTCTGAATTATGTATCAATCTTTAATCTGTAATGTACCATTAAGTCAACTCATATTGGTATGTAAGGTATTAAATATAATCTATGTTTCAATGTACTCTCAATCAAACATTAACGTTTCAGGACATGATCCAGAAATATTGACGATAGCTCATTTAACATGGAATCAAGAATTACCACCTGGAACCCACGAGCTAGAAGTTATCAATAGAATGAGAATGAAGAAAAAATGGGAACAAGTTCTTCCCCCTATGGATACACCAGCCAATATAAAACTACGAACAGCTATTCTAACAGCAATCGAAGTAGATGAATGGGCATTTAGAGAAGCAGTAAATATTTTATTGAAAAAGTGTAATGACGATCGTATGTTAACTTTAGAAATGCAAGATTTGGTAAAAATGTCATTTGTAACTTATTAGGAGATTCAGGCGATAATGGATTATAGACTTGAATTGATGGATGAAATAACAAAATCTCGCGAAGCTGAGAAAGAACAAAAAATAGAAGGTCGTTTCCATCGATTAAAAGACATTTTATCTAAACGTAGAGATGAACAGATACACTCTATTCGACATAATCTTAGAAGGGAATTGAGGAAACTTCAAAAGAAGCATTTTCAAAAATCACGGTCCACTGAACGTGACATTATTAAGGAATATGCTGATCCATCATCTGAGATGTATGCACCGCAAATGCGTTATGGTGAACATCCACAAAGAAGACACGAAGTGATACAAAAAAAGTTACTTAAGGATACTATCGACAAAGGTAAATTTGGAATAAAATTTGGTTATACTTCATATTTTATTCTCTTGTATTAAATAATGTAGATCTAGAAAAAATGAGTGTATTGCCAAAGTGGTTGCCAACACTTGAAGAATTGAAGGCAATTAGACCAAAGCCCAAGCCATTCGACCTTTGTATCAGAGAAACAAGATGGACAGAAGAAAAATTGAGACAATTGTACAATGACTTGAAGGCACTAAGAGTGAATGTAGAGCACACAGAGACATCAACTTTATTGAAGCGCAAGTATAAACCACCGTCTTTGCCTCCTACACCTTATAAGACGCATACAGAAGATGTACAAGACATGCACTTGCATCAATTGTCCACTCTTATTCAGAAAATAGTTAAAGGAAGAGCGGTCCAATGCATGGTAATTGTTAGTTTTGATTGTGATTCAACTTTTTTACATAAACATATTTTGCTTCTACAGATGTTTGAGGGTCGCAATAGGTGCAGAGAATTGATTGAAGAATTGCGGTCGTCTCATGGACTAGAAGAGGAAAGTAAAAAACAACGACAAAATGAAAAACAGCGTGTGATGGAATTATTACACTTACAAAATGAGAAATCTCTACAAGAGGATCATTTATGTGAAATTCTTGATTCGTTAGAAGGAATGTCTCTTTCAGCGATGTTAAATTTCCTCAGCAAAGTATAGTTTAAAATCGATCCTATACATTAATGATTTTGCATACTACTTTTTAGTCGAATCTCCTTCGTTTTAAGGAGCTATTAAGATTGGAAGATGAACGTCGAATACATGCTTTCGCATTATTAGCTGAAAGAGAGAGGGCTATGAGAGAAGCTGCGGAAGCTGGAAGACGCCAATTGGAACGTAATCGACGTAGAGAATTTGATGAAATGTTTCGACAAATTGTAAAAGTTCATCAAGATTCCGTGGAAATTTATTTAGAGGATGTTATTAAAGAAGGCGTCGATTGGGTGTCAGATGCGGCAGCCAAGCAATATATTAACAACCTGTGCAACAAAGTAGACAGTGTCGCGAAGCATCTGCATGACAAGTAATGCATAAAAGGATCAAAAGTGTCCCCAATTATTACTGAATAATTTCTATTAAATATATTCTAGTGCGTCAAGAGTAGCAGAAGAAGAACTGGTTGCAAATATGATTTATAACTTCGTGTTACCGGAAGTGGAAAAACATACTGTACGAAAAAATATAAAAATGCAACAACAAAGCTATTTGCAACACGCGCACGCAACCATTTACGGCGAGATAGTTCGTTTACCACCCGTTAACAGTAAAGATTTACCTAATGATATATCGGATACAAAACATGATGAGATTTCGAGGGAATTGTGTGTCAAAACAAGCTCAATCGTACTGTCGAATACGGACAATCTTGTAATGAATTCTTATTGTTTCAAATATTTATTTAGAATTACAGGCAGTTAATATTATACGGAACTTTTTAAGCTTAAAATGTCTACAATCAATTCTGTTGCAGACATACAATGAGAATCTTTAAATATATGATTTACTTGGGAAAATCTCGAATTAATTTTGGAAATTATTCCAGTAAATATTGATAAATACATGAATCGTTTTATTGCAAGTAGTGACGAAACCAAAAATGGTAATCAAATATAAAGGTTTGTACTTAAATTAGAATATATATTTATTGTTACATCAATCGAAACTTAAGAATTGTATGTAACTGTATATTTTTAAAATATCGAATTTGAATCCGCTATACTTTATAAAATTAAATTCTTAAAAATGTATACTCAAAAGTATAAATGTATGCATTGAATATCGCTAATAATTGATGGTACTAACTTTACCAAAACCTTATATAATATTTTTACTAATCTTAAAACAATTTTTATGCGAATGGAAGAATTTTATCACGCATAAAATAAATAAAAACAAATTAAATACTGTCCACTGCTGAAAAGAAGTTTTGCGGAACGGCACAGGGGTAAAAGCTGACCATGCCTGTTTATAATCTTATTCATTGATAATGTCACTTTGGCCACAACAGCAAAATTGTGTGTGCCTAACAACTACTCAGATCCACATTCCTTCGAAGCAACTTCTTTCCAGCCACGCAGAGCGCACGTTATCAGTTTTTATTTCTGTTGAGAACTTTCAATGAATATATCCATCTACAAATTGCCTGTTTAAAATAATACATAAGTTAATTACTGTATATTATTACAATTTTAAATACACGTGGTAAATGAATTGTAAGTTTTACACAATAGTTTAATACCACAGTCCATTACATGTATTCACATATTCGTGTTTAAGAATATACTTGCTTAAAAATGAAAACGATTACAGCATATTTTACCTTTCTTATATGGTTTGGTTATATCCATAAATATTTTTTTAACATAAAGTATCTTTTAGTTCAATTTATGTGGACCATATTTATGCTACAGAGGCTATTGGCATCCAGCCTTTTAAAGAACTGAATACACCTGCGAATTAGAAGGTGTTTAAGAAAGGGAAGCTGACATTGCTTTAAAACAGGTACCTGGCGAGCAAGCCTGGGCGACGCTGGCTCGTGGAACAGATATGTGGCTGCTTCTCTCCCTTCCAAAGAGGAGCGATTACATACACCACTGGCATACTCTATTTGTGTTTTCCATTTTTCTTGTTAAAACTAAATAAATGTAAGTGTTCTATTTTCTATATATTTAAATGTAATATATATATATATACAGGATGTCCCACATACCATATACAACCGATTGGGGAGTAATTCTACACACAAAAGCAAGTCAAAAAGAAAGAACAACATTGTTTTGTTTGATTACACGTTTTTCTCAAGAACAAGTTTAAAAATTCGTCTGGTTCACGTGCTTTAATGTATGCAAGAAGTAGAATTGGTAGGATTCTACTATCTAATAGCACACGTATTCGCTTTTCGTCCTGTATATATAGCTGTTCTGAAAATACAATTAGAAGATACCCACAATCAAGATAGTAAAAAACAAACTATCAATACAATTTAAACATACAAGTAAGGCAAAACGTGCTGTAATTTTGCTTTTCATATACAACCTTTTTATGTACATAGAACGAATTGATGAGACGTTCAAGCTTTTATATTATTGACTATTCTTTCTATCACCAATTTACACCTTTTCGCTTGTAATTCGTTTGTTGGGTCAATAAGTTTTCTTTTACAAGTCTCTATGGAATCAGGCATTTGCGTCTCTTCTCTGGCACGACTTAATCCAGCTGTTAAGTCAACCATTTTTTGTTCCCATTCCTCCAAATGTTTTCTCATTTCTGCCAATTGCGTATCTTGTTCATGTATCTTTTTCGCCTGTTCTTGCAACTTTAAACTCTGCATTCGCATCTGAAAACCTTGCCTCTTCATTCGAAGTTTCATTTTACTTATTTGACCTTTCACAGAAAGGACGGACAATTTATTCTTTTTAGTGCGACTATAGATCTTTTTAAAAGTCTGATTCAGTTGATCCGAATTAAAGTTGTGTGGCAGTGTTGTGTTGGTTGGATTGGTGGTATGATGAGAAATCATCAGACTTCCACCTGGTAGTTCGTAAGAACCTACATTACTAACGACGGATGTACAAATGCTGTGCCTTAAATCTGGCAAGATCTTCTCGTCAAAATGTTCCATAGCCATGCTACTGATATCTCTCAATTCCTGAAGTATTTCATGAGCTCTTGGCGGAGTTTTCGAATCGCGAATTAAACGAAGAACACGAAAAATTTCATCGATAACCTGATGCAAATAAATTGCATATTAAAAATAAAAGTATATTATAATCGTTTTAGGATAGTAAGCTTATATTACCTTGCCAGGGATAAAACAACACAGATTGAGATCCACGTATTTGATGAACGTCATGGATAACATTGATATTCTCGTTTCAATCGCTGTCAATATATCACAATGACGTGCCAATGGATGACTTCTCCTTTCTGATTCCCTTCGCGGTAGTTGACTTTTTACAGCACGCAAACATTGCGCGTGATACTTCTCCATCAAATTGAAACCTCTGTTCAATAACTTCTTACATATACGGTCAAACTGCTTGCAAATCTGTCAAAATTGAATTCACAGAAACTTCATTATGCGTCTCTTACTGCACAACCAAAACGAAAGGATATGATCTTACAATTCTGTATCGAGAAATTTCGTCGTACGTAAGGTTAGACAAAATCGTCTCTAAAACAATATCGGGAAGATTTATTAATTGTAACATGTTAACGCCTTGTGACTTCACTGCACGATTTACAATAGTTTCATTCATCGTGAATATTGTTCGAATGTTGGCGTTAACTTCCTCTCTTTTGCAATCAACAAGAGAAAACGGAAGGTACGGTTTCAACTATGATACATACGATATTACTATCGCAATGTTTTGACCGACCGATGACCTATAAACAAATATAGCTGTTACATATATACATGTAGTCCATGCACAGATGCACATCTGACTATGAGTACAATAAATATGTAGATGCAACGGTGTTTTACGGAGACGGACACTGATATATATATACCAATATATACTATGGATTGGAGATGCTTGAAGCAACATGAAGAAGGCTTTGGCATGAAGCGCCACTATCAAGACTCAAATGTATTATGTACTTCCTTTCACCCCGCGATCACCCGCGGAGCTCCACGCTTTGCCTCACTTTGCCACGCCACCAATCAGAGCAGAGATATTGGTGCGAAATTTCACGTGCGAAAGTAAGATTCTCGATAAAATGGGGTACCTTGAGCACCCCGCAGAATTTTAAAAATCTGTAAAATTAAGATTTGATTCTGAAAAATGAATGTATAACATGTGTATTTGTTATACGTAAGGTACGAGTAACGGTGTATTATAGAGGTGTTCGGACTTCCCTCAGAAAAGTGTGATAGATAGGGCCTAGTTCTCTGGTCGCCACCAGATGGCAAATTGGACAGGATCCCAGTTTTCGTGTACGTGTAAATGAGATTGTGTCTAGCATAGCAGTACCCAGACAGCACACCGGCTCGATTCGTGCCGGATATTTATGCGCTCAATGGCCCGGATATAGCCGGGAAGGGGCTCGAGCCCAGGGCCTGCCGGCCGTGCCTAAATATCCGGCACGAATCAACCGGCCTGGGCCTCGAGCCGATCCAAGCATTGAGTTAGCCTGTAACCTGTAGATCGGGGGCCTTGCAGGCTTGGTCAGCTGGTAGGCTCGGTCAGGCTGTGCTATCTGGGTAGCAGCGTGTAGTGATCACAACACACATATACGTTGTAGTTAGTTTCCGATCTTTAGGTGAGAGGGCGCCCTGCTACACGCTGCTACACTGATATATATACTATATATGTATCAGTGGCTGCTACACACAATCTCATTTATACACGTACACGAAACCTGGGATCCTGTCCAATATGCCATCTGGCGGCGACCAGAGAACTAAGCCCTATCTATCACAAAACGTCAACCTTACAGAGGTGCTTAGTCGTAACACCTCTATAATACACCGTGGCCGCGACATACTTAGTATGGGCTACACGCTGCTACACACAATCTCATTCTGACACGTATCTACACGAAAAGTGTGAAGGTGCTTAGTAATAGTATTCCATCTGGCGGCGACCAGAGAACTAACCTCTATCTATCACACCTTTCCGAGAGAAGTCCGAACACCTCTATAATACATGATAATACACCATGGTGAGGACGGAACTCTGACATTTCTCGAGGACCAATTTTCAATGTGCATGCGCTCTGTGTCCATGATAAATTCACTGATTTTGCACGGAGTTTACTATCTATATAGGTTGATATTTGCGATCTTTCGAAACGTCTCGGTTGCTCATCTAAGTACATGATCGTCGAATGTTTAATGGCCGGATGTAACACAAGATCGGCTCACGTCCGCCATATTGTTGTGTCACGTGACGAGGGAGTAGCGAGGTGAGTGCGCCGGGTCGAATTCGTGAGGAACAGTGAAAAATTTTGGACATCACCAGCCAACACAAAACTAATTACAACATGGATGTACGAAAAGTGACAGAATTGCTTCGTGCCACGATCGACCCAGCGCAACAAAAACAAGCCGAAGAGCAACTGAATCAGGTCGGTCAACTGAATTGAAAAACGTGCTCGAACGGTCGACACTTCGACAGAAACATGTGCCTCCCCACGATTACTTTTTTTTTTCACCGCTACCATTTCCCCTTTGTAATTTGCAGTTCAATCGTCGAAATTATTCTTAAAAATGATTCTCTTACGATTACAAGCACTAATCCCTGATTACGATCGTTTCGTAGTATTTTCCCCTTGAGAACGACCTTTAACCAAATTCATGATCCTCTTCATTCATTTATTTTAATTGCAAGTTCTTTTATTTGATTTTTTTTCCAGCTGATCTTATACGCATAGATCAATTTCTGAATGCATTGCGATTTCTGTATCGTCTTACTTCATTATCTATAGTTTTTATTGAAGTAATAGTTTAATTCTCCTTAAATAGTTGCATAGTTCCAGTTTGTATAATTATTAAATCGTTTAGATTATAATGATTTAGAACTGTATGTCGCTATAATCAACTTGTTGTTCTATTTTCAATTTAATATTCGCGTGGTTGATATGGTAATCTTATACTTTGCTATTCCGTATTAAAATTGTGCTATATAGATAATAAATAGTTATTGTTCGCTCGTACTTACTTGTAATAAGTGTTATAGTTTTCATTATATTGTTTCAAGTACAGATAGAAAATACTAGAATTCATGTATTAAATTACAGAATACATCCAATCGTAATGCGCACGGAACAAACGTAGATTCGGTATAGTTTTTAATATAAAATGTGCTTTCAGATTCACAAAATTATTGGTTTTGCACCAACATTACTCCAAGTGGTAATGACTGCAGAGGAAATGCCTGTTCGACAAGCTGGTAATTTATAAATATAATCTTTATCGTACATAGAATAAAAATTGGTTACCAATGATTCTGTATCGATGCAGGTGTAATATACTTGAAAAATTTAATTACGAAATATTGGGCTGACAGAGAAAGTGACAATGGCCCCGTGGAGTTTAGCATTCACGAACAAGATAGAGCTATGATTCGTGATGCAATAGTCGATGCTCTTGTGCATGCTCCAGAACTTATCAGGTACATTTATTTTCATGAATCGTGATCACAGACTATGCTGTACATTTAAATATGATTACAATAATTTTTGTTTTTATCGATGCAGAGTGCAATTGGCAGTTTGTGTCAATAATATAGTAAAACACGATTTTCCTGGAAGATGGACACAAATAGTGGACAAAATTACAATATATTTACAGAATTCAGATGCTTCCTGCTGGCCAGGTGTTCTATTAGCGCTTTATCAACTTGTTAAAAATTTTGAGTGTGTATTTTACTAAACATTATGCTTACACGTAGAAAAATAAGTATAATATTTACATTGTATGATCTCGTCTAGATATAAGAAAGCAGAAGAAAGAGGGCCACTGAACGAAGCAATGAATCTCTTGTTCCCTATGATTTATCAATTAATATTACGACTTTTGCCAGATTCTTCGGAACAATCAGTTTTACTTCAACAACAAATATTAAAGATATTTTTTGCCCTTACACAGGTAGGCAACTTATGATTTTTTAAAAATTATTACCGCTTGAGTATTTTATCGGTATTACGACTTCCGGTTGTTTTATCGTTAATCAATTGGATTTGCTCGTTATCGTTTTAGTTTCTATTTCGTTTCATTATCTGTGTTCCAGTACACGCTCCCTCTGGACTTGATTTCGAAAGAAGTTTTCTCGCAATGGATGGACGTGGTGCGGCAAGTGGCTGACAGGCCAGTTCCGCCCGAAACGAATAATCCAGACTTCGATGACGATGAACGGGCAGACTTACCATGGTGGAAGTGTAAAAAATGGGCGCTTCACATTCTTTACAAAATGTTTGAAAGATACGGCAGTCCTAGGCATGTAACCAAAGAATACAAGGAGTTTTCTGAGTGGTACCTGAGAACATTCAGTGGAGGTATACTCGAAGTTCTTTTGAAAATTTTGGACCAATATCGGAGAAATATATACGTATCACCGAGAGTGATTCAACAATCAATCAACTATATTAATCAAGGGTAAGCATCAAAGCATAAAGCCATCTAAATTGATTGAGAATCTATATATATGATAGATGTACCTTGGACGTTGTCTTATTTTATATGAAACAATTAGCCAAAAATGTACTTAGATAACGATCATATTTCAGTTTGCTCTTTTGGCTTAAGTTTTCCCGTAAAATCAGCATCGTTCCGGTTGTACCACGGGTACTGTGCGAATACAGCTTGTATAAGTAAGAGTTCTTAAAACGACAAACTGTTTTACATTTCCAGAGTGAGTCATGCATATTCGTGGAAGTTCTTGAAACCACACATGTTTGAGATTATTCGTGATGTACTCTTTCCAATCCTTTCATATTCTGCCGCAGACGAGGAGCTTTGGAATAACAATCCACATGAATATATTAGAGTGAAATTCGGTAAGAATATTAAGAAATTCGTTTTATTTAAATATTCTTCTCCTTATTCTTTCATAATATGGAAAATTATTGTATTTTTTAGATATCTTTGAAGATTTTGTATCTCCGGTAAACGCAGCACAGACTCTACTACGCTCCGCTTGCAAGATGCGTAAGGGTATGCTTCAACAAACCATGCGATTCTGTATGGAAGTCTTAACTAGTCCGAATGCAGATCCCCGACAAAAGGACGGCGCGTTGCACATGGTACGTTTATTTGAATTAAAAGAATCTGTGCAAGTCATGCGGAGATATTTAAAAATGTTCTTATAGGTCGGAAGTTTAGCGAATGTATTATTAAAGAAGAAGGTCTACAAAGAACAGATGGATAAAATGTTGTTACAATATGTGTTTCCTGAATTCAATAGTTCTCACGGACATATGAGAGCAAGAGTAAGCAGCAATGTTCTTTAATGAGTTCTTTAATTCAACGACCTGTTGAATTTTTCATTTCAAGAGACTATTTGCTTCTACATCGATTGTTTTAGGCATGTTGGGTGTTGCACTACTTCTCCGAAATAAAATTCAAGCAAGAGCAAATATTAGTCGAGGCAATTCGATTGACGACGAACGCTCTCTTAAGGGACCAAGATCTACCGGTTAAGGTGGAGGCTGCTATCGCTTTGCAAATGCTTCTCTCCGCTCAAGATAAAGCACAAAAATATATAGAACCCTTGATCAAACCGATCACTCTTGAATTATTAAATATCGTACGCGAGACGGAGAACGACGATTTAACGACTGTTATCCAGAAAATTGTTTCTACGTATTCGAATCAGCTTATGCCGATCGCTGTACAAATGTGCCAGCATTTAGTGAGTATAATATTTATTAATTACTTTTTGTTCAAGTAAGTCGAGAATTAATAACAACTACTTGTTTCGTTAGGCTGCGACATTTAGCCAAGTGCTCGACACCGACGAAGGCAGCGACGAAAAAGCCATAACTGCCATGGGATTGTTAAATACAATAGAAACTTTGTTGGGTGCAATGATTACTGAGCCACAAATTATGGCACAGTTGCGGCCTATAGTGCTTCAGGTTATTGCACATATTTTTGGAGAGAGCGTCATGGGTAAGCTGTAACATTATGCTGTGACTAAATTGTCACGTTGTCCTTTTTCGCCATTTCTAAATCGCAAATAGCGAAAACCATAACGGCCGCGCTACGCGACCGAGGGTGGTTCGACCTACCCCAGGGGCTGACCACACCATCCTCACCAAAATCACTTTTAATATGATGTCCGAAAGGAGTTCTTGTTCCGCGTCGGCACTTCCGGGTTGTTCGGCCGTGTGCTGTGATCCCATTTCCAATTATCCGTGTGCATGGGATGTTCTCTTTGTCTCACGAAGCGAGTCGCCCTTCGGAAAGGTTGTAAACCTATAACCTTGCCATACTCGGCACACGTAAAAGATGTCAGTCATCGATCGAGAATCGATGCGCAAATTCTTCGGGGTTTTGCGATCCGATCGATGGTGGTCCGGTCCATACGCAACACGGCTATTTTGCCGTTACGAACATAGAAGTGACGTCGCAATATTTCCAACGTCACAAAATATAACTAAGATTATTTTAACTAATGTGTTAATATTTTTCATTTTTGCAGACTTCTACGAAGAAGCATTTTCTTTGGTTTATGACTTGACTAGCCAGTCGATTTCCAGCGATATGTGGAAAGTCTTAGAATTGATGTACCAACTATTCCAGAAGGATGCGTTCGAATATTTTATCGATATGATGCCTGCCCTTCACAATTACATCACAGTGGACACTCCGGCTTTTCTTTCTAACGAGAACCACGTGCTGGCTATGTTTAATATGTGCAAAGCTGTATGTTACAAATCTATATATTTGTTCACTCCGCAAATATTTGTACATTACGAAGTACTTTTATTTGGTAGGTGTTGACTGGAGATGCTGGAGAAGACCCAGAATGCCACGCTGCCAAGTTGTTGGAAGTTATAATTCTTCAATGTAAAGGCCATATTGATCAGGTATAATTTCTCAAAAATTTTATATACAAACGAATCCTTTGGTGTTCACAGTGGTGCTCATTGGAAATAATTTTTTTGTCAGTGTATACCATCTCTTGTCCAATTGGTACTGGAGCGTTTGATGCGCGAGGTGAAGACCTCCGAATTAAGAACAATGTGTTTACAAGTAGTAATCGCAGCTCTTTATTATAACCCAGCGTTGTGCCTCGAAACCATGGACAGATTGCAAGGAAACTTCGGGCAGTCGACAGAACCAATTGCGTCTCACTTTATTAAACAATGGATACACGATACTGACTGTTTCCTAGGGTAAATATTTTATGGTTCTACAAGTGTTAAATTTCTGTCGATCAAACAAACGATCAACAAACTGTATGTACAATTTTCTCTCTAGATTGCATGACAGAAAACTCTGTGTTCTTGGACTGTGCACGTTAATTAACATGGGCCCGGCAAGGCCAGCCGCAGTGAACGAATGCGCTCAACAAATTATACCATCTTTAATTCTACTTTTTGATGGTTTGAAGAGGGCTTATGCGGCTAAAGTGTCCGACATGGATGACGATGAAAACGATGACGACGGTAGCGATCTCGAAGAAGGTAATTGAATTAAAACAATAAGAGTAGACATTTCTAAATGAAAAGAGGCAGTATAATTATTTGATTATGCTTTCGTAGAGGTATTATCATCGGACGAAGATGAAGTTGATGATGATAGCCAAGAATATTTGGAGAAGCTTCAAGATAGGGTCACAAGGTCGTCCGCGCAGCATGGTTTCAACGTGTCGGCCTCGATCCAAGACGGGCATGGTGATCATGGATCGGACGATGATGGTGACGACTCGGACTACGATGCCAATGAGGAAACTCCTCTCGAGTGCTACGTCACACCTTTGGATTCGGAGGATACGAATCAAGACGAATATATTGTTTTTAAAGAAGTTATGCAAAGTAAGCAAACCTAAGATAATGTACGTGCATATTTTTATACGCAAAATTTTGTATAATTTGTTTACTTGTGCCTTCAGATATCGAAAGATCAGACACAGTGTGGTATAGGGGATTGACCGATCACTTGACTTCGGAACAGCAAAAGGCGTTACAGGAAATTATCCTGCTTGCAGATCAGCGCAAAGCAGCTCTGGAAAGTAAAAGAATTGAACAAAGTGGTGGTGAGTTCTTCGAACGGATTTGCTATTATTATAATTTTGAGCGGCTATAAAAAAATGTTGACTTTTTCCTCTAGGATACGCCTTTCACTCGCAGACTGTACCCACATCGTTTAATTTCGGCGGAGCGCCTCTGACTCGATAAAGGCTCCCGGTCGTTTATATTTTTAGCTTAAGTAAGTAAATAAATTGCGAAGCATCCGAGTCGAGTATCCTCATTGACACGGTAAAGGTCGATCTACACTATACGGCACGGATTGTCACGTACCGACAACGGCAAACACCGGCACCGGCACGATAGTTTTGAAGGTTCTTCTTACACTACATTGCACGGATCGTCATGTACCGACAACTGCAAGACCGGCACGGTAGTATATACTTGTATATACTATACTTCGGCGACAAACTGTCAGTTGACGTAAAACTGTCAAAATGAGCGGATCGGGCAGCGACTAGGAACTGCCTCTTCTCGCCATACTTTTAGACGAAGAGGAAGCTGAAACGAAAAAAGTGAAAAAAAAACGAGGTCGCATTTGGGTGCATCCGATTTTGAAGAAGAGAAAAGTCGATAGAGAATATTGGGCTTCATTCGAGAAGTTACTTAAATACGACGATAAATTCTATCAATATTTAAAACAAAGAAATTTTGAAAAAATTGCAATCGGTCGGAATTACAAAGAAAATGCTAAAAGTTGTTTACTACTTTTTTATGTGGGCCTATATTGAAAATTTTAAAAATACAGATTGTAGATCTGTATCAATTATGTACATGATAAAAATTTCATCCAAACGAATGAGAAGTTTCGTTCCGGGACGGAACAAATGAGATTCACTCTGCCAAAATAGCGTAGCATCAACACGCACCGCCACGAACCGATGAAACATTTTTCGCGAGAATGTTAGTCGGTGTCGGTCTGTGCAGTATAATGTGAACAGTTCCATTTAAAACTCATGTTTCGATATTTTGTACGTGACGGTCCGTGCCATATAGTGTAGGTAGATCGTCCTTAACGCGTTCCCATTTCGAGTTGAAACCGAGTTGTGCAATGAGTCATGTCGAAAATCGAGAGCGATTTTTTGTTGTTGTTTGTTTTTTCACGTATCTCTTGGCTTTTCATGATCATAGCTCGGTACATACAACAATGGTAGCATCCTTTCGAGCGTTTGGAAATTCATTCCACGATGGAATCTGCGGAGAAGCACGTTTCTTCTCGTAGTAAGCACTAGTAAAAATGTAATTACGTCTCACGATTAACAAAATTATATAATGTCTATATGTGTGTAGACATATATACAATATCTGTATATATAATACGTATATATATACATATACATACGAAGTAACTACAAAACATAATAAATTCAATCGTGCCACACGGAGGATTTTGTATCTTCTCTTGACCATTCGTGTATTTCGATTTCCAGATTCCAGGGAATATGTTCTGATCTCGATTTTCAAATCGCCGTGCTTCTTCGCCGAGCTCATGCCAATTCATTGTCCAGCGCGATCGAATCTTTTTTTGTACGAGAAGGGAAAAGGTTATTTAGGATGAGACTGACAATTCTGGTACAAAAGAAAGCCAGAGGCGTGCATGACCGAGAGACAGACAGATAGACAGACAGATAGACAGAGGGAGAGAGAGAATTAGATCAAAAAGGAGAAAGTTGTTCGATCGCTCTTGAAGCGCTCGAAAAAGTGCCTTCAGAACACGCTCGAGGTAGATGGGACCTAAATTAAGGACAGCAAAGTTGGATTGAGGCTAGGACGCTTCTTTAGTTTGTAAGTTTCTCGTAAGCACTGTACTAAAGTATAATAAATTAATGCTAACTCAGAGGGCATGCTTGATTCAGGACTTCGTAGCGTTGATTCCATTAATCGATATAAATTTCATAATGAATTGTAAATAAACGAACATTTTCAAAATGCTGGTAAAGTAATCGTACACCATAGATCAACAATGTGTCTGTTTGTATATTTTCTTTAAATCACGTTTCATACTGCAGGTTTATAATTTAGGTAGACGTAGTCGACTCGCTAAGAGTTCATTTGTATAAAATGTATCTCCAACTATTTTTTTAAACATCCGTTTGGAATATTTATGAAATTATTGCCAGAGCTTGAAATATTCTGTAAAGTTCATATGTTTATCTTATTAAAAGTATACATGTAAAATGTCTAATGATTTCATTGAATCAATATTGTTACACATGTTGATACGTCGACGAGAAGAGTAAGTAGAAATTGCTGTGACTATGTAGATCGTAAAAACAATCGAGCGTGACTTCTACAACTAACATGTTCGCGTGTCTCTGTCTATAAAGTATGATCAATCGAATATTGTTTCACCACTTACAGGATTACAGCTTTAGGGTCATGATAAATGTGGATAAGAATGCAAAAGTTTTTCCTTAACAGCCTTATATTCCACTTTCCATCGATACATAAATTAAATTACGTGGTTTCCGATAAAGAGCATAGCAGGATACATCCGCTCGTGGAAAATAATTTATATCCTGCGAAAAGTGATTCTCAGAGCGGAGACACGTTCGTGAAAAGAGCTGCGACGATCGCTATTGCATATGCATTTGCAAATCTTGTACAGGTATTACATATCTATATACATACTTTTTTGTCGAAAAATTGGCTACGGTCGTGACTAATTCTTTGAAAGTGAGATAGATTGATAGATAGATAGGGAAGGAGGTGAGAGAGAGAGAGAGAAAGGCTGCAATAATTTTTACCACTACTCATGATATCGGCTGGTGTTCTTAATGGCACAGATACCGCAATTCCAATTGGATAGAAATTTCAAATAAAAAAACTTGAATGATCGCAAGAGAAATTGGAGCGATCGTGGCCAAAGGTACATTTCTAGCAAAGGATAGTTGTAATATTTGTAATCACAGATTCAATATTTGAGAAAATTTTTTTAACAATCGCTACTTGATAAGTTCTACTTGTATTTACCAATGAATCGGTCAAGTAAGAAACTTGCAAGCGTAAAGACAACTGCGATTTTCCGCAAAATACTGATTGGAAGAGAAAACAAGAAGAAAAAAGAAAATGTATCCCACAACTCCGAGAGAACGACGCATTGATGTCGTTATTTTATTTCTTTTTTTTTGTTTTGTTTCGTTTTCTACCGATGGTTTAGCGACCAAAGGTATGAAGCACTCGAGATCAAGAAGACGCAAAGAGGTTTGTCGATAAATGAACGTGATGGACGAGAGGAACGCGTTCAGAACAGGGAGAAGTTTTACTCTCGGTCTCTTTTCCTCAGTGTGTCCTCGCAGGAAACGAGCACTATTTCACTTCAGACATCGTTCGAAATAAAACGAGCCGATATACCCGCCTCTCATTGCTTTCGCTACATTCTGCTCAAACGCTCTCCTATTGTTTTGTAGAACCTCTGCAGCATCTTTGTTTAGTGGATCTTCCGGGTTAGGTTCCTGAACAAGAAACAATGTTCTCTCAAAATGTGTAACTTATATGTTTTTTGGTTTACTAATGAATTTAACCCTGCAATGGCACACCAAGAAACTGATTCCACCATGATATTCTATAGGCTCAAAAAAAAAGTGTGTCTTTGCACAGTTAATAGAATTTTTCTGATCCTATTTGGACCAAAAAATTTCACCGATATGTTGTATCGTGTACCAAAAAGAGATATTGTAGTCCGTAGACGATAGAGTTAATGGTGAGAACTGGTTTCCAATCTTCTCTTAAGATATTCAAACACACATTGCCATCCAGATCGATATTCGGATGATAAACTTGCGTTTCGCACTTGACTTTAGGTGGCTCGTGTGGATAGTTTGGTCCAACTTTAAAACCGAAAACGAATCTACCACCCCTATAAAATCCCTAAAAAAAATAACAAAATTACATTTAATCGATTGAAAGAATGATCTTACAGTATGGTAATTTTTTACCTCGTCTGGACAAATAATTAGTTTAAAACTAAGAAGATCATCAGGGTCAGGAAACTCCGTTCCACATGTTTTTGGCAAGTTTAATTCATTTATATCTACGGAAAAGAGAAACCATTAACTAGTTTAGTCTTATTTTTCAGTGCAATAAGGTTTTGGAATAATTTCAAAGAGCAGCTATTTATGCACT
Source organism: Lasioglossum malachurum (assembly GCA_028455605.1). NCBI lineage: Eukaryota > Metazoa > Arthropoda > Insecta > Hymenoptera > Halictidae > Lasioglossum > Lasioglossum malachurum. The sequence goes on along the minus strand of CM052313.1, from coordinate 11,456,126 downwards.
CCAATTGACAGTAGTTTAACAAGCAATCTAAAAGGAGTTTAAACATGCGTATATTATATACCATTGTACGTACTGGTGTATGAGGAAGCTAAAAACAAAGTGTAGATTCTTAAGAGCATAATTTTATAAATAAAAATGATCGAACAAGAGTCGCTTGAACCATTGTTGGTAATTTTTGTGCATAGACGTAAGAAACATTAAAAAAACTTGGAGAAAGACTTTCACGAAGGAGAAGTTTGATTGTTCGCGTGCTGAAGAAAGTTGATAGCCGATAGAATAAGACAAGAAAATAGGAAAAAAGACGATAAAAGGTCATCAATGAAACCTTTTGTAATTCTGAGTTGTGCTGCAGATGCCTTCTTCTGGGTACCAGGTTTTGGTGACTCGCCATCCTTTTTCGCCTGTTTTAACGAGAATAATTTAATCATGATAAAGTGGTGGTGCCCGGCGTGGAAGGCATAAAAAAGGTCTCTTCTTCCTCTGTTGGCCACGCGCGCGGACTGTGATACACGCAACAAAACTCTCTTTTTGACAATGGATACAACTACCGTGAATTTACGACTGATCTCACGTAGGACGTGCAACAAACCGTTGTGGTTGCTGTCACGGTACTAAAACTGTATATACTTTTCGCATCGTCTGGTTAAATCTGTGCCGTAAGCGCTCCTTACCATCTACTCGTTCGAGAGACGTTCGAGAGTAGGAGCAGCTATTTTATCTTTGCCCCCCCCAGGCTAACAACTTGTTGGCGACGGTGCTGCTACACAACAAAAGACAAAGAAAGATCGAATAGATCCGTCCACGTATCCGTGGATCCGTCTATTGAATAGATATAGACATATAGATCGAAATAGGATCGAAACTATTGATGCCACAGTGTCTAAAGCAGGGTCTGTTATGCAGCATCAACGAGGAATCAGCAGTAGTCCTGGGACAAGATGTTTCTTTCCAATTGAAAATAAACGATTCAAATTTACCGCCGCTATCTTTCTCTTGCTCATCGCTTTCCTCAGAGAGGATAAGTATGAGAGTGCTCACGCTCGGGTCTGAGTTGCCACCACTTTTT
>CM052313.1:11300920-11454960 GCA_028455605.1 Lasioglossum malachurum | reverse complement strand
GTCGGATTCACTGTGATCTTACAATTAACCATGTTCGACGTTTTTGCCTGGCTCCCTACGTTTCGAGACCTCCAAATGTTGCACCCATTGCACCCGACGAAAACGCACGCGTTCCTCGACACAATACAGTAGATGCAGTCCAGTCCAGACTGGAGCTGTTACTCGATCCCATTCCAAGCTTCGATTTCAGGAACGTTGGAGGTGATAATAATGGAAGTATCAAAGCTTCAAAGGGTATAGCTGGATAAGCATGGGCCAGCGGCCCCCGGTCCGATTTTCCTGATTCCTGTCTTAAAATATCGCTTTATGTCTAAAAAAAACATTGTGTAAAATTTAAAATGTCTACCACTACCGATGGGGGTGATATAGGGGTAAATTCCCCCGCACTTAAATGCAATTTGTTCTAAAACGAGAAAAGATATCGACATGGGATAAACGGCAAACAAAAGATATAGATACTCTCTATCTTTCAGATTTTTTAAAGAATTTTTTTCTAATTATTTATAGTTGAAAATAATAAATTAATTCTTTGAGAAGTTTTTTAACTATCTTCCCCTGGGTTGGCACCTACCAAAAAATTCTAAAATATTGCTAAGAAGTGTCCGTTTGATGGAACAGTGTCAAAAAAAATAAAGTATGCCGGCGAACGGGAAGGATGCGGGAGGGGGAAATCCGCTCTACCGTGCGCATAGGAACTGATCCAGGCTAAGCGTCCGCTCTACCGTGCGCATAGTAGCTGATCCAGGCTAAGATTTTGTGTGGGGGCAGCACTATACCGGAGGCATCGAAAACCCGGGTGTGAGCACTCTCATATCCTCTCTGCTTTCCTTTCTGTCGAAGATATGCGCACTATCGAGTGCGCAGTAGAATGACGGAGATATAAATACGCAGTTATGGAGGATATTTTGACTATAAGACGGTAAGGAGCGTTTATACTGTGTCATTTGTATACGACACGGCGCGGCATAACGCAACAAAACAACTTTCAAGCAGACGATCGTGTAAATTCTATTATAGTAAAAGAGCTTAATAAATATATTCATTGTAAAATAATAAATAAACTCTCGATCTTACTTATATTTTTTTTCAGTCTTAATGAGTGTCCGTTGTTTCAATAAGATAAGAAGTCTTGAAAGTCGTTAAATATTGATTGATGCAAATCAGTCTTCATTAAATATATACTTCACAAGTGGTATTTTATAAAAAGTTTTAGTATTTAAAGCAAACATTATAATTTTTTTTTAAAAGCTGAAACAAAGAATTCAATCGATTCGTATCTTATACGGTGGCCATTAAAATTATGAACAAAAGATAACATTCGTCGCATAATTTCAAATCGGTAGTACATTAATTAAAATTTACATGGTCATCATATATCACTTGAATTAGCTTGCATGAAGCGTACGTCATGCATCTTTTGTATACGATTGGAGAATAGTTATAACGATTTAAGGTTTCACCAATCGGAATTTTTCGCGTGTATCTGGTGAAGTTTAAGTCGAGAAGTGAGAACGTCTTTCTTGATTTCGGCCGTTATAGTTATACGAACAATTGTTTGATGTCGCAAAGGGAAGTATATAAACACTATAGGTAGATAGTTCAATGTTCGTTTCAAGCTAGCGCGAGGTTTAAGACGTCAATGGCTTGCATTCGTTGTCGTTGTGCATGTCGCTTGGAACGATTGGTGAAGTAACGAAGCAGTTCTCGTGATTCGCATATTTGCTCAAATTTGACAGTGAACGTGGACACAATGGCTGGAACACGAGACGAGATTTTGGCTGATTTTCAGGTGATCCATTCAAGCCTCGATTTTGCGTTAACTTTTAAATACAAATAAAGTTTGAGGTTATGATATATGGAGTAATGACATTGACAATACTTAAAATCGACGGATATCAACGATAAGATACTTTCTCTGTTTTGTTTGGCAATCTGCCGGAGTTTTCCACGATATTTTAGAATATCCGTAAAAATATTAATAATATTTTTTTGCTGTTTCACATCGCGTATTTTTCATCGTTTCTTTTCCGTCTGCGAAAATCTTTGTCTCTTTGTCTGTACACAATTGCGTCTGTGAGTTCTTTGAATCTTTGTTTAAAGAGTTGTAATGTGTTGTTTATGTAAAACAAAATACGAAAGAGTTTCATCTGTCCTACATCCGCCTTTAAACTTGATTTCATTTTGTTAGCATATTTATTTAAAACAGTAACAATTATTTATATTATTTTAGGCTTGCACTGGAATCGATGATGTCGGACATGCCATTAAATATTTAGAGGAGTCAAGTTGGGATTTATTGGTAAATACATATATAAACTTTTTTCTATAACCAGCGTAATGTAACATAATATTTTACAATTATGTAGGCAGCAGTAAATCAAGCCATGCCTAGCGGTACGCAACAATTACCCTCTGAAATGAGTCCCGATATAGAAATGATAGAGGAAATCGAAAGAATGCCACATTCATCTTCTTCGTCATCATCACAAACTGTTAATGATACAAAGAATAGTGTGAAAGTGGATGTTATAGAAAATTCAAAACCTGGGACAAGTAAATATAAAAATTATGCAAGAGCAAGAACACTCACATTCTGTGTTAATTACCTTAGTCGTGTTTATATAATAAATATATCCGAGTCTTCGTCTGTGAGTAAGTACTCACTACACTTTCTTTGATATTTTTTGTTAATACTAGTTGATATTAGTTTTTAATTGGAACATGTTATCTCTAGAGGATCTGAGGCAGCTAATATGGGAGCAGACAAACGTTCCACATTGCCAGCAACGTCTGCGTGGATGGAAAAAATCACCTGACTCGCTTTCAACGCCATTACACACATTAGACTTGCCAAAAGAGAATACCTTGTACATGTTTACTTCGCCAGATTTTATGACCGACGAGTAAGCACATTTAAAAATAAGAAATAGTTTTCCAGCATGAATGGCAATTTTAGTGCGTTTATTATATTTTTAGCGACAAATCGAAATGCACGGAGCGTATGACTCAAACATACACCTTGAATATCAGAGACGAAACACACAAGAAAACATACAATTTAAAGTTTAGTGGCTCGAGCACAGTCTTGGATGTAAAGTCTGGTATCGATGCATTGATAAATGTTCCTATTCGAAATCAACAATGGAAAGGCTGGCCAAGTACAGTGAAAAATGATAGCATAATGCTAGCACAAACTGGAATCTCTTATCCAGAGCATGATCTTTTCGTTACCGAGCTACCATCGAAAGAGGAGAAAAAGGTACTTTTCGATATGAATAAATAATCAATAAATTATGGAATATATAAATAATATTTTGTACGGTCTTAGGAAGTTATAGACCTGGTTGAAAGCGATAGTTCTTTAGAGGAAGCATACGACGTAGAGGATTCGTTCAACGTCGACGATGATATTTTCATAGATATTAAAACCACTACTAAAATACAACGTCTTAGTAAGTATATTTTCTAGCCCGTTCGCTGTGAATAAATTCATAAAATTAAATCGCGTTTCGTACAGTGCCAGATAATGTTATGGACGAGATCGTGGGTACGTTGCATTTTGCCGAGGAATTCGAGAAACGATACGGTCAAGCGCATCCAGAATTTTTTACCGGCAAATTTAAGGACGCTGTTAAAGAGTCATGTTTAAAGCCTGCAAAAGAGGTTTGTAGTCACTCGAATCGATAGCTACGTTGAATAATATCTCGTGTGAAATATAAACTCGATTTATTTCAGAGAAAATTGTTAGCTGTATATTTACATCACGATAACAGTATACTAGCGAACGTATTTTGCGCACAATTACTAGGCTTCGAAACAGTACTGCAAGTATTGTCCGCAAATTTCATTGTATGGGGCTGGGATATCACTTCCGAGTCTAATAAGCAGAGGTACATATTGTTTTAAGAATAACTATTTCCGTTTAAAAAGATAATGCTTTTCTCAGTAATTAGTTACTTTTGAATCTCAGGTTTCTTTTATCAGTAAAAGAGACGCTAGGATCAGTTGCAGCATTAGCTATGAAGAATATAGAAGTTGATACATTACCCGTTCTTGTAATTATAATGAGAATCAGGTCGAACACGGAAATATTCACGACAGTCCATGGCAATGTGGGCGTCAGTGATCTGCTGACCAACTTAATTCACGCTGTAGATGTATTTCAGGTGAATGGAAATGCTCTTATGCATATGTACGAGCAATTGGATAAATCCGTGTCACATTTTAATTCATTGGATTTTTTAATTAACAGGAATACAGGCGCGCTGATATCGATGTCGAAGAAGAGAGACAAGCTAGAGAAAGAGTCAAGCAAGAACAAGACAGAGCTTATCAAGAAAGTTTAGCTGCGGATAGGTAAATAAATAATTAATTAATTGCTATAAAAAAAGTAAACGATACGTTTGAAATAAAATGTTTTATCACTGTGTAGAGCAAAAGAGAAAGCGAAAGAACAGAAGAAAATGGAAGAAGAGTTGGAAAAGAGACGAAAAGAGGAAGCAGAAAATGAAAAGTTGGTTGAAGAAGCAAGGAAAGAAGCTCATAGGCGAGCCCTAGAAGACAATCTTCCTCCTGAACCACAACAAGCGGTAGGAGACGGTGTACTGAAAGTTAAAGTGTGGCTGCCAGCTGGGAAATATCTGGAGCGCAGATTTCAGTCGGACACACCGCTTCAAACCCTTCTTAATTTTCTCATCGTGGAGGGCTATCCTACGGAAGAGTACAAGGTCCTATGTAGTTGGCCTCGAAGGGATGTAAGTAGATGATGTAAGCATTTGAGTTCTCATTATATAGATGTTTCTTCGCGCCCTTTCTTTTTCTACCGCGTTCATTTATAGCCAAAGAATTTGCATTCATGTTTTCACAAGAAATTTTAGCATAAGTTTTTGAGATCGACACGTGATCAAATTTCTGTATTTTTTTCTAGTTGACGTCCATGGATTCGCAACTTACTCTCATGGACCTAAAATTCTGTCCTCAAGAAACGGTAATTCTAGAAGAACGATAAGTATAAGTAATTTGTTGTAATTAAATTAAAATGTAGAAACTAAGCATTGCAATATTCTGAAAGTGTTATTTATTCAAAACTTTACAAGTTTCGAATAGTTGTCAGTTAATATGAGTTCTGTTTATTATACAATATGATTAATTTTTATGTTATATCTTTCCGTACTATTAATTCGTACGACGAATGTGGTTTTTTTATATACTATATGCGCATATATATATAAATATGCTATATATAAAAATATTTATATATATGTATTTATATATGTATATAAAATGAAAAAGAAAAGAGAGAAGTCCTTTCCATGCAGGTGCATTGTATATTTTAAATTATTAGAAATAAATTACTTCTGAAAACCTCAAACAAAAGTTGTCTTTTGTTTGTCGTTATTATGTTACTAAGTATCTTAAAGTGTGAGTCGGGAAAGAACTTGATTTGTAAAAGATATATAAATAGAACTCGTAATAAAAAAAACTATATTTTAAATAATAGCACATCGTTTTAAGAATTTTTATTATAAATACAAAGATGAGGCGAAGACAATATCACGTTTTATAAGTTTAATTGCTTCGCTGAATTTATTCTCTAAGTCCGTATTTCCAATATTTTTTGCTGCTTGACACAATTGCCTAAGAACTTCCTCTAAACGCCGCATACATCGTATAATTGAACCTATACAAATGAACGGAATCAAAGTCAAGTTAGTTGGGAAGAAAATCAATATGAAGATGCAAATCTCAAACGAAGCATACGATAGACCTTACGGAAGTTTGCCATGTGTCTAAAGTACTAATAAAAATATTTATGATTTTGCATTTTAAACGATTAAAAATCGATAGATAATAACTACGATACAAAAACACATTGGATACTGTCTATCCTATATTTCGTTTATAATACAAAAAAAAAAAAAATAAAAATAAAAATCTGCAATATACCTTCAAATATATCTGTCATTTTACAAATGTGTAAAAATGTGGCCCCTTTACTCCAAGCATATACCACATCCATGAGATAGGGTTTGAACCTTTCCACGTACTTGTCTTCGTCTAACTCTAAATTAGCCTCTGTAGATACTTTCGCTATTCTTCGAGCCAAATCTTGCATTTGTCGAAGCGGACCACTTAATTCCTCGGTAGACTTCGGCATTTCGTTCGACTTCTCGTCACAAACGAAACAACTGATCAACGCTATCATTTGTGGTACGCTCAACGAATTAAACAATCCATTAAAGATCATCTCGGTCATTAACAATTCATCGGCCCCGTTCAGTTCGCAAGCCACTCTACCCTTTAATTCTATAACATCAGAGGCTGTACAGTAGGCCAACCTTCTTAATACCCTTTTCCTACATTTCAATTCGTCCATTTGAAGTATCGATTTGGCTTTTTTCAATTCCGACTTGGCTTGCTTCAACTGAACTCCCAAATTCTCTTTGTTTAAGAATTGTTCGTATAATCTATTTACATTTGGATCCTATGTTTACGTAAAATAAAAATGTATTTAATATGTACGGTGGTTGAAACATTAAAGACTAGAGTTGACAGATACTTTACCTTGTGCAGGGGATGCGAATACAGTCTCTCTTCAAGTAGTTCGATTTTTTTAACGATATCTTTAAATGCCTCGTCTTCTATACGCATATCTGTAGTAGGATTCAAGAGTGGTAGTCCGTCGGGAAATCTTTTCTTCACTTCTTGTATCGTCTTTAATACGCTCTTTCTGTTGTCCGACGGTCTTAAATCTTTTGGATAATACAGCCGGAGAGAACTTATTTGCGAAATTAAAGTGTGTAGTACAGGAACCACTTCCACTTCACCCTCCTGGCCTTCGTGGCAGGGTACCGGACACCCTTCGCTGGACTCTTTAGAAATGTGCAGTAAAATATCAATAATAATGACCGTGTTCTCCTTTCCCGTTGGATTCTTTGGGTTTTTCTTTTTGAAATTCACTATAATACCCCAATCAAACATTTCACTTTCATTCTTTACCTAGAATATTATGAATATTTTAGAAGACATGGCTCTTGTATGTGTAAGTAATATGGATAAAATGTATATATATATAAACGCATACTTTCACTAGCCTTCCAGGCTGCAGGAAGGGTAGCAAGTACTCCGGCTTTGTCAAGTAAGATCGGAATTCGGTAGTAAGACGATCGAGTTGTTCACGTATGTCATGGTAAGATGATATCTGATTATATTTATCGATATCCACTGCGTTATATGCCGCTTGTAATTCCTTTACCTCTGTAATCATTTGTAAAAATAATCATTTTATACCAAATTGTAATATGTAATTGAGGAAATAAATGATCTACTTACTATTGTACAAGTCGGGGATAGAGGCTTGATTTTGAAACTGATAAAAGCTCCTCTCAAGCATATATTCCGGATTAATTTCTTCAACTCGTAAAAGATTCAGGACCATGTTGTAAGTTAAATGGAACGCAGAGTTGATGGGGTCCGCTTTTCCTTGTACAATCGCTTTGCCGATAACAGGGCTAACTTGTTCGTCAATCATCAGTATTACTATGCCTTTCTCGTCCAATCCTCTTCTACCAGCTCGACCGGACATTTGTATATACTCTCCGGAAGTGATCCAACGGAAATCTTTACCGTCGAATTTTCGCGACGCGGTGAACAACACTGTTCGCGCTGGCATATTCAATCCCATCGCAAACGTTTCTGTCGCGAATAGCGCCTTTATCAGACCTTCGCCGAACAGTATCTCCACAGTTTCTTTCAGTATAGGTAAAAGTCCACCGTGATGAATTCCTATTCCCCGCCTCAACAGTGGCAAAACATTTTCAACCTGCGGTAAACGCCTGTCCTCCTCGTTCAGTACATCCATGGCGTTGTTGAACACCTCGTTCACCAGCTTTTTTTCTTCCAATGTGTTCAAATCCAATTTAGCCATTTGCATCGCGTAAATCTCGCAGTCTTTCTTCGAGAAACTGAAGATAATTACAGGCGCGAAATTCCTTTCCATAATCATTTTGACCATTTTGAAAATATTTGTTTCTCCAGCGTTCGTACGTCGCATACCCCCTTTACGGCCTTTCGTGTCCCCTTTAGCCGCGTCGCTGTGTTGCAAACACGCCATCGCTCTGTTAAAGTTGTCTTCTTTAAATTGTCCGGTCTCGTCTACTACCTGTATACATTTATTTATTAACAACTGTGTTTCGATTAATCATTCGTATCGATACAGTTTTACAAACCAAATGAATCCCATCACCGCCAACGGGAAATATGTAATGTTGTAACGGAGTTGGTCTGTAGTCCGTATAAACCACATGACAAGGCTGTTTATGTAAATGCGCGACCCACTCGACGAACTGTCGCGCATTCGGTATAGTAGCGGAAAGAAAAACGTAATGTACATTGTCTGGTAACAATATTAATGTTTCTTCCCATACAACGCCCCTTTCTTTGTCACGCATGTAGTGAATCTCGTCAAAGATTACCCATCCAACTTCACGCATTACCTACGATATTAAACCCATCGGTATTATTAATAATGTAACGATTCCTGCGCGTTTAACTTATTTATCCTATTCATAAATGCAACTAGCGAATACAGTGTAAAATTAGAACTTTTATAGAAAGAGTATTGAAAAAACCTCTGATCCTCGGTAAAGCATATTTCTTAAAATTTCTGTAGTCATAATTAAAACACTGGCTGTTGGATTGATAGTAACATCTCCGGTCAGCAAACCAACGTCTTTGAATTCTTCGAAGAACTCTCTATACTTTTGATTACTCAGTGCTTTTATGGGGGTAGTATAGATTACTCTTTGTTTGTCTTTTAACGAGCACGCTATGGCGTATCTGTAAAACGAACAGTCTGTAATAGGTTTCCTTAGAGACTCGTACATTTCTAGTACAATACGACATACTCGGCAACAACAGTTTTACCAGCCGACGTGTGAGCAGATACCAAAACAGACTGATTGTTTTCTATACACAATATTGCTTCCTTCTGAAAGGGATCCAACACGAATTTATATTCTTTGGCTGGTTTTCCTGGTTTGTTTTCCAATGGTACATATTCGTAATCCGGTGGAACTGCAACTTCATGCGTGCAGGACTCGATCGTTTCTATAGTATGGATTTTGATGCGTGGAGCTAATTCTTCTATGCTATACACAACAAAACAACAAAATTACAAGGTGTATATTCTACATCGTCGTTTGTTGTAACTTACTTTAGATCATCTAACACAGAGTCCGATTTTAATTTCTTTGCAACTTCAACATAATTTTTGTCAGTGGGATCGAGTTCCCGTTTCCCACTGGTTTCCACCGTTTTTCTGCGTATCAATTTGAAAAATTAGGAAACACAATGCAAAGTCAAGTATAAGGTTATGTCGCATAGAGGTTAGGAATACAATTTACGTTTCATTCAACGACGCCGTTGAGTCATTCTGTATTGCTGGCGGTGGAATTATTTCCACATCTTCCGTTTCTTCAAAAACGTCGAACAAATCAGCAGTAAAATTAGCCATTTTAAAATAGGACGTTTATTTACAAATTTATTTTCTAAGCAATTTCACGCTGTCCTCGCGCGCACACACAGATTGTAATTTATACACTGTTTATTCCCCCCTATTATTTTGTATCGATAATCGAATCATCGAGTCGATACGTATCGAATATACATCGATTACATATTCGATTATATATTCAAATTCAAAATTTCCGTACATATCTACAACCTCATAATGAGGATACATAATATATTAATGATGAAAGTGAGTTAAATATATTCGAGTCGGAATCAAATTCTTTCTCATTGTTTCTTAACTGTTGCGTTTGTTTACTGATGTATTTCGTTTATTATTATTTTAAAATGTATTCAAATTACGAATATACTTCTGGCATTATATAACCGTCATTAATCTCTGACTAAAAATTTGTAATGTATTGATTTAGAATTTTACTTCTTTTAGGAATTCTTATAGAAAGTCATAATAAAATAAAACGATAAATTTTATAGATTGACGAGCATATAAAATCGTCGACACAAACGTTAACACTAAACCTACCACCACCGGTCAAATGATCGGTTCCAGATTTTTTTCACAATTATTGAAATTATAAAGCTGCTTTCGTGGTAAATGATTTCACTAATATATTTAGCAGCGCAGATATTATAATATGAACCGCACAAAGTCCAAAGAAATTTAATCTTCTTATTTTTATAAGGTAACATGTGTACCGACTACTGTTAAAGCCCGGTAGGTTTAGTGTCAAAAAGCTTTAACAACAGATTTGCGAGCCATTCAATAAAAACAGTATCATCGGGCAGATATATGGTAGATGCGTGTGTATGTACGAGTAGGTACGAGGATAAGGATTTCAATGGGTCCGGTCGTGTTTGCGAGCTGACGGGGCTTTCGGCGACGAAACGGGACTTTCAGTTTCCTTTGGGCGTCCGCGAGTGCAAGATCGTACGAATGCGAGTGCGAGAGTAACGGTCGCGCTGGCACGCGCGTGAAAGTTTTCGTTTTCGTCTCCGACCGCTCAGCTTCCTCCGTACACGGTGTCGATCGCAGGATTGACTGGGACAGACTGATTGTTAGTTCAGAGACACCGATACAGATCAAGGTATTTCACGCTAATCTCGAAAATGTATACCAAATTTTATCCGATGCCCATAGAATAATGCCGCCACGACCCTCGACCGATTATTATCAATAAATGTTCTCGCATCTCGATCGGACGATAACAATCAACCCTTCCGATCCCGATTAGGATTCCAAGCTCTTCAATCCATCTCTGTGCCATTTCTGTAATGCTAAATCGTTCCTAATAAGAAAAGTAGTAATATTCGCTTTTAATATTACAACACACCCTCCTATAACGCGGTTCTCTCACAATGCGGAGCAAAAATGTTGCGATTTGTACCAAATTTAATTTAGTTTGATCTGACCTGAATTAATCGCGTTATAGGAGGGTTGACTGTGTTGATAAATAAAAAAAAAAAAAAAACAAAGTAATGTCTCATTATGTTGGGAGATTTCCAAGAATATACATTCACAAGAAAAATTTGCTACTGAAACACGCGTGAATTGCATTTTGAAATGGTTGCCTACTATGTTGTGTTGTGAAACCCGTATTTCGATGGCTCGGTGTTAACGAAACCGGAGAATTATTGTTGCTAAACACCTGCGTATCGGCTAATCGAACGGTAGAAAGTTGCGGGTCGATACGATTAAGATGTGCGCACTGTTGTGGCTCGATCATAAATCATGTTGATTCCACCGGGACGGCACCTGCATCGGCTTCGTGTGCGATGACGTTCAGTAATCAACGCATTTACTCATTCTTCCGACTGCTTTCTCAGGTGCCACGCACCTGATTTTTTGTCTTCGGGACAATCCTCGTTCGATTACCCATTCTTTCATCTCTAATCCGATGTACAGCTGTAACGAATCCTCGACCTTCGGCAGATTAAAATTACTCGCAAATGCGATTCACTCGCTTTCGCTCGTGAACCGTAATTCGTTCACGCCCACCGAAGTCTTCGACTGTTTTGGCTTGACGATATTCCCGATAGCAACAGATTAAGCAAATCGAGTCGGTGTTCGATGTAAAGAAGAAGAGCGAATCTCCTCTGTTCTGGACAACGTTTTGGTCAAACCCGTGGTTCGCCATTGCCATTGCAAAAAGTTCGTCTGGTATCACGATGGTTACAGCAGAGGTATACACGCGCACTTTCCATCTTCAGTAGGATTGGAAACTATTACCTGGGCTCTCGAATCATCCGCGACGAACAAATCAGAGGAGACTCGAGCAGCAGACTACAATTAGTTTTAAACTGAATTTTAATGACACTTTTTATTGTCGAAAGTGACAGGCCGTTCTAGCAATTTACAATATTTCGAGGTTTGCGACTACTAGTTAATTTTGGGGGATACATTGGGCTCGTGGATCGATGGTCGATGTTTCTTCTTCCTATTCTTTTCAATACCAGAAGTGCCTAGCAGACAAACCGAAGGATTTCATGGAAATTACAAAGACGCGTTCGTCGTCTTCAATCATTGGTATTTAATTTTTTGAAAAGTATTTATAAGCTTCCTACATTGGTACCGATGATTCACGCGTTTAATAGGTGTACCGAACAACTCGGAAAAGTCGTTGTAAATATTTCGTCGAAGAGCAAAAGCTGCGATTACTTTGCGCGACCCTCCGCGATGACAAGGATTACGAAACGGAGTGAGTCTTGACAGGATGGCCATATGTTAGAGTCGAAGGACGAGGATACAAGAACATGAGACGATCAATGGTCCACACGAGTCATCGTGCAGCGGGTCGAAAAGTCAGGGTCTGTCCACCGGTCGATCGTTTCTCAACCACCGAGCGCGTCCTCCGGAGGAATCCTGGTCGTCCGCTTTCGAGATCCGTTGATCTTCGCTCTTTTCGTAACTTAAATCGGTCGTCGCGTCGGGTTGCGTCTCTTCGTCGATGGCCATGGACCATCGCCACGCTTTTCTTCAGAGAACAGAATCATCCGAACGTCGAAAACAATCGAATTCGAACGAGTCAGGTCACTAGAGTAAATTGTTCGTTAGAGCTATTCGAAGGAAAGGGGAAGTCTTTTAGTGACAGTTTTAATGAAAATTATCATTACGCCTGCGAATTTAAAGCGGTTGCTGTGCGCGTATCGAAGCAGGTAGTCGTTCAAGGTGTACAATGGAGCATTCGGATCGTGGTAGAAGGGAACGACGGATGTAAACCGAGGCGCCATGTAATTTAACTTTGCTCCGTTGATTGTTGCCCCGAAGTAACGGTCCATTCTTGCGATCATTGTTCTCGTTGAAACGATTCGCTGCCCTGTAGAGTTTATAGTGCACGTATGTATGTATGCACATTAGACAGCGGATTTTTATGCAAAATAAAAATTTTCCTCCTGACTTGACACAGAAATTTATTTTCTGTTTCAATATGTTTAACCCTTAGCACTCCAATGGCGACTCTGAGGCGCCATTAAAAATTGCTGTAGCATTATTCAAAATATTGCTTAGATTATTAAATATATCGGTATCTAATCAATTACTAAACATTTAGGTATTGTATGAGGTATGTGTACCAATTTCATATACATAAAATTTCAAAAATCATAGCGAATGGAAATATTCTAAATCGAAAGAAATGTTTAATTTTCGAGTTAATCTATAGCTTGGAGTAAAAAGAGCTAGTAGGTTGAAAATCATATAACACAGTATTTTTAAATTCTTCTAATATTTTGATTGTTTTAAATTACACCTACGCATTTCTGTCATAAATCCATATAATCCGTTGTCTAATGTGTATCTACAGTGTATTCGGATTGTCGTTTGATCCCAAACAGCTTAATTTGTAAGATCGACTGTTCTTTCGAATGAGATTTTTCTATTTAGCGCATAAGCTAGTAGCAGTGAAATTTGATGCTTTGTTGGGTTCTTTCGGTTAGTTAAAGTATTAAGCTTCTGGCAAGGGCAGATGATTTCTATTCTCCCTTATTGGCTTCGCACGAAGAAACGCCGTGCCGCACCGTTGCGCCGTCACCAGCCATCGCGAGATCTTTCCGTGGCACGTTTCTCATTCGGAAGCAGCGACTCATCGCGCCGCGTCGCGTTCGCTTTCTAACTCTGCAGACTTCCTGTTTGCGAATGTACATATGTATATGCAGATGCGACTATCCAATGTCAGAGACGAAGAACCAAGCTGTTGGATTTGGAAACGCGAGACAAAGTTCGACACTCGTTAATCATCGGATCATAAAGTGAACAATAAAGTAGAATTTCCTCTTTCTCCGGACGAGATAAACCAGTTTTTAGAAGACCCAAAAAGATAGAATCAATGGGAAACCAGGGGGTTCTCCGATCGTTTTGAACGGCGAACCGGTTTATATCAGTCGCCGAGCCATAAACGATAGGATAGAATCGATGACGGTTGCGTCACGATCTCCAATCTTTCTCTGGTCGTTAAACAGATTTTTATCGGGCACACGGAGTCGTAAATGATAGGATCGATCGATAGCTAAATCATTCGCACCGTTTCTGAATAACGATTCGCTTGTTGACCGTCGAGGCACGTATGTGGTCGCGAACTGACCAGAGAAGAGAGCTGACGTAATCCACGGTCTGCCCGATGAATATGGAGACGGGAGGCACTGCTCATTGCCGCGAAGCAATTGTTATTTCTGTACTTTCTCCGGAGGAAAAGAAAAGCTTATATTGCCCCGTGGTCGTACGAC
Source organism: Lasioglossum malachurum (assembly GCA_028455605.1). NCBI lineage: Eukaryota > Metazoa > Arthropoda > Insecta > Hymenoptera > Halictidae > Lasioglossum > Lasioglossum malachurum. The sequence goes on along the minus strand of CM052313.1, from coordinate 11,440,710 downwards.
CAGGATGTCCGAGTACATTATACGTGCGGGCATATAGGTATGTAGGTGTAGGTATAGGTATAGGTGTAGGTATAAGTATAGGTATAGAGGGGTAAACGTATACGTGCTCGAGCCTGTACCGAAACGTGAATCTGCATGCATGAAAGTTGCTCCTCGCCCCGGGCTGTTTTGCCTTTCTTGCGGCTCCCGAAGAAAATTCCTGTTTGGGGTCCCATGGATCCGTGCCCTACATTTCGCTGACCTCAACATTGATTTCGTATTCTAATGAACGAGTGGCGGATGTTCGCTCGCCTCGTATTTTTCTCGATTTTTTCGTTTAGAACTCGACGAGGTCCTCGATAAAGTTTCGGCGACAATTTCTCCGCCTCTATCAATCGGTTTACGCCCCCGCGATCCAGTTCCGATTTTTACGGAATTCTAGAGACTCTATCATCCAGATTCTGCAGATTTCCCGGGGATTTTCTATCGCGCGCGGGAATTATCTACTGGGAGGAATTCTTGGTCTCTCGGGGATTTTTGCACGAGTTTTATTTACTCGAAAGAGACCAGTCTCCGCTGTGACACCATTCGCAAACCCCCGGAGGTGTCGGAACGTTTGGTGGAAGGGGGAGGGGGCAGGTTGTGTCCAGTCGATTAGAAATTACACACGGCGCTTTCGATGCCGTGAAAGTGGCCATGGGAATCTTTTTCGGATAGCTCTAGACGGCCGCTGCGCCAGAGTTTCTTTTCGGGACGAGTCAAGTCGAGCCGAGTCGAGTCGAGCCGAGTCGAGCCGGGCATTTATTTTTCGAGACGTGGGGCGATGTGTTTTCATGGGACGGCCCTGAATGAGTGCGAGTGAAAGTTCGCGAGTCAAATATTTTTCGCGGCTCCGTTTCGTGGACCGTTCGCGTTCCCGCACGATCTTCCCTATAAGATAAAGTTTCTACGGGGCCGCTTCTTCTTCTATTTCTTCTTTCTCGATTCAGCGCGACAGGCTCCCATTCGACTAACTTCGCGTCCCTCCTCTCTCATTTTGGGAAATTCTCACGACGACAGCGGCGCTCTATCTCTCCGTTGACCAACAAATTGACAATTGTCGATATGATTATCGTATATGTAAAAATTAACTCTTATTGTCCCGTATCCGCTTGAACCAAATTTTATTGGGATCTTCAAGATCTGGAAAGGTTGGAAGAGTTTCGATCAGCCACATTGTTGGGAGCTGAAGCTCAGTAGCATGATCGTTAGCTATCCGTATGTAATTTACAGTTTGATCGAGGGCTTCGGAGTCGGTAGACAAAATTCTTAACTCCAACTCCGACTCCAACTCCTCTTTCTTTTTTGCCTCCGACTCCGAACCCGACTCCGACTCCGACTCACCAAATTGAAAAAATATGTACTCAAAATAATTAAGAGTTGTAGTAAAACTGAATAAATAGTTGAAATATTGTATTAAAGTCTAAGAATATGGAACAGATAACTCTGATACAACACAACACTTGTTTGTTACTTTCTCACACTTTCAGGAAATAGTTAGAAAATACTACTACCATAACTTTAACAGTTTCTCCTCTATATAGTGCCGAGGTATATGCATACATATGCAATACGTCTATACTGTAGATCGAATATTAGAAATTTATATATGTATATATAAATATATTAATGATTTATAAACAAAAGAGTGAGAGTGAGAAATGATTTATAAACAATTACTCCCAAACTCCGACTCCGACTCCGAAGCCCTGGTTTGATCATACGGGATTTTGCGGTCGTTTGGCAGCGAAGGTGTCGAGTCGTACAGGTTTCGAAAATTCATCGAAACCGACGAAAATCGTTGCGACAGATTACTGGAACAATCTCGGTCCGTTGCGCTGGTGAGCGACCAAAGAGGATCGCGAGGGTTTGCCTACGATCGCCCGTTGAATTCGGTGTTGTGAAACCATTTAGAAAGGACCGCGCGGCCACTGAAAAAGGATGCAAAGTCGAGAAAACGGTCCGAAGACGTAAATCGGCAGAGAAAGCGAGAAAAGGCTGAGTCCGAATCGTTCGAACGTGCCTTCGTTGTACCGTATGGATCGTATGCGGGGGTTGATCGATCGTTGTATTAAACCGCGATCGAAGAGGCGCTGGCGGCGGTGTGATGCTGTTGCGTTTCGAATCGTTCGAGTTACGCGGTAGTCTTGTAACGGATTACAGGAGCGCGATCTAATTGATTGCGCGAGAGGTTCTCTCTTCCCTGTTCGCCGGCTGGTCGTCTGTTTTTGTCGGCTCTCGATCCGGTCGGTTCGTCAAATTCATTTTCCTCCGTTCGCGGATACGAGACACGGCTCGGCACGAGCGACTGTCGAGGAAAAACCTCTGTCGATTGCACAATCTGTAGCGTAGCCGCGGTTTGGTTTCCTATGTCGCACAGTGGGCCGATTCTATAAAATAGGTGGAATAGGTTCATGTCATAAAACAGGTTAAATTATGTCTTTTCGTAGGTTACTGTATACATTGTTTCAGCTACACTGAGAAGCACGCAGATTTGTATCCTATCTAATCTTTCAAGCGAATATTTACTTGCCAATTAAACGTAGACGTTGATAGTATCTGTTTATGTTTTTACCTTTTATTCAAGTGACTAAGATCAATGTTGATCGAATGTTGTCGAAAAGGACACAGATTTGTACCTGATCTCACTGTTTAAACGCATGATAGTCAAGTTCAAGTCGATGCCTGTCAAAGTTAATGCCACGTTCTGTTCCTAAGCGGATATTTTCTCGCCAACTAAACATGGATGTTCCTACTAAAATTTGTTTATGCTTTTACCTTTTGTTCAAGTCATAGTCTGTGTGAAATTGACGATGCATAATTAACAGAGACACGAATTTTGTCCAGCTTTCTCGGATTCTGGGCCGCTGTGGGTCGCGGCCGGATCGGGCCGCGGAGTCGTGGATATCCGCGTGATATCGAGCTTCTGTGGCCGATCGCGCGAGTTGCATTCTTCTCCAAGCACAGCACTTTTGTAACGTCAATCGACATTCCAGGGTGCACCCGTGTGTAATACGTGAAGATCGTTGGAGCGGCGGCGTAGCCACGTGAAAGTGGAGGCGCAAGTGGTGCAACAGGCGCAAGAGGTGCAAGAGGTGCAAGAGGCGCAAGAAGTGACGGAATGCGGAGTGCCGCGCCGGGGCGCTACGGCCTGCACCGCTGATCCAATGGTACTAGGTAATTGGAGTACCTGTAACTTGCGAAGTAAACAGGCTGCTTTGACACATCGTGTATCGTGGCGCGTCGATCTCCGCTCTCCTGCTTGCGAACCGCCTCGCGCCTTACAGAGGCCCGCGGAATGGAATCACGAAAACCTGGACAAAACGTGCATTTCCATTGACTGGACGTCGTCGATTACAAGCAAAACAGTTCTACGTTTCCTTCGTAGGGGATGCTGCACCCCTCAGGGTTCTCTCAAGAACCGAAACTTTTGACACTCGACTTTCCTCTTCGAATGCACATTTTAGACCGACGATGGAGTACGTCTTAAAACGTGCAGGGATAGGTTTCTATGAAAATATGGGCTGAAGATGATACGAACGTTCATCGGACCGCTAACAGCCGCTAAGCGACGAGAGCCGACTCGGTTCGCGGAGATAATTTGTTTCGACTCCCGATAGGAATCGTATTTTCGGCTAGTCCGAAATAAACCGTCCCCGAACGTTTCACGAGCGCGTTTAGTTGCGATTCCGCGGCGAGATAACGATCAAGATGGCTCGTTTAGCCGGCGTTATATTACAGAAATATAACATTACCCTACATTCCTGCCAGGCCGGCGCGGAATGTCCTGGATAACGTAACACTCGTTCCACGTTGTCCAATTTCTTACGTGATCATGACGAATGTGAAAGCGACCTTGAAACATGGATCATCCACCGCATCAATACTAAACGGCTCGTCCGACGAATATCTGCCAGGGAAGAACGACCAGCGACCGATCCGACCCGACCCGAACTGAACCGACCCGACCCGACCAACAATTCAACCGATCTTCCGGAGTCAACAAGTCCGTTTTCGGTTGAAAAATCGCGGAGCCGCGGTTGGCCGCCCCGACGCGTCGCGACGGACGTTACCCGGTGCCGATGGGCCCCGACCTGGCCGCGAAATTAGAATTACAAATTCTCGGATTGAGCTCCCCGCCTGTTCACCCCGCTCCGGCCGGGCCCAGTGAAAACGAAAGGCGCCGTGCGGCATTAGAGTGACGAAACGGCCGCTTAATAAATTCTTGCGAAACCTGTGCGGGCGATAATGAATCGAACCGGACAATCCTTCTGCTCGGACACGGTGTCTACAAGAGTTCCCATCCCACGGATCGCAATGTCCTTCCTCTTCTAGTTCGAGACGACCGAGCAATCGTACGTGGGGGAGCGACGTTTTTATTTAACCAAAATATTTTACCTTGCAAAGAAACAAGATCTACGGTTAGTCATCTAAGATCAATCTCTCGGTCGCCGGTCAAATGGTTGCTTTGGTATCGAATCGTACAGCGAGAAGCATTCGAGGCGAGTATCAGAGAATTTTCGAGCAGCACCCGAATTCAGCTTGTACGAAACGAGCGTGCTTGTTTCGCGGATCGGTGATTGTTCAACACCTAACGTACGCGACGATCCTCGGGGTGTCGGATCGTTGTTCCGATTACGCCACGTTAAAGGTTAGTCCTGAATATGGAAGAAGGGACCGGCGACAAGCCGAGAATACAATGATCTCGCCCGATTACCGGCTGCGGCGCGGTGCGGCGCGGCCCGGCGCGATATTGTGCACCGTGCAGACGTTCACGATTGCGACACCTATAAGTTCGCGTCGAAGACAAAGGTGGTGGAAAACGTGAGAGACGAGAGGGGCGCGCGAAGACCGGTACTCGAATGTCCCGAGGAATCCAGGTTGATCGTCGATCAGGAATCCAAAAATACGCGCGCGTATGCAGATATGTATATCCGTGGCCCGGCGCTAACACGGTCACGAGAACGAAATCGTTTCCGAAAAGGACGTCGAACGTCCTTTACGATCGGTCGTTTCTCCGACCCCCTGAACCGCGAACAATTGAATCGGTGGCTGGAGCAACGTTGGATGTGAGATTTTATTGTTCTCCCATCAGAGTTGTGTTGAATTACAATTGAATTACATCACGAATTATGATTACAAAGTAATTCAATTACATTGTATTCAATTACTTTGTAATTCGAAATTCAGTCACTTGTGGTCCTTTCTTCAATTTCAATGACAATGTAATTCGATTTTACAATTGAAACACAAAGTACAGTGTAATTATGAATTATATATACATGAACATGGTATTATTCGTACACGCATATTGTGTGAGCAAAATTAAACTTGTTTATTACGTTCGTTTCAGAAAAGACATATAAATTGTAGAAAGGCATAGGACAAAAGTACTACAGAAAAAGAGTAACACTATTTAATAGGATGGACCTAAAACAAGAACATTCTTCGTATGGCATTAATCACTTATGCGGTCATATTCACTTATGGCAATTGTCAGCAAGTTTGAAATTATTATTTAATGAACACTCATCGTTCAAATATCTTGTCACTAAGATTGCTGCATTTTCGAAGGTTGATCATCGTCGCATAAGAAAACATCCCCATAAACATAAACATAAAATTGAGATAAAAATCAAAGATATTTTTCACATATACTCATTGGTACATGAGATTGTATTTCAATTACATTTTATTTCAATTACATTGTATTTCGATTACACTTATGATTCGCGTAATTAGCAATTAAATGATGTGTATTCAATTACGTAATTCAATTACAATGTATTTAAATTAGCACAACTCTGTCGCCCATCAAATCCTGCAATCCTGTAAAATTTGCACTTTGTACCGTCCAACGTTGTTTCAGCCAACAATTCAATAATTAAATTAACAACAACGAACAAAGTTGGATGATACAAAGTGCAAATTTTACGGGAGAACAATAATAGCTAATAGACCTTGAGGAGATCTCACAATCAACGTTGCTCCAGCCGCCAATTCAATCAGTGGAGACCGCGCTCTTCAATTCCAAAGGAGCGCTCGACCGTTCAAATGTATTTTGTTTAGACTTTATTTGGGATTCGCAGGAGCGCCGTCGAACAACGGGAAGACAAAGAGGGACATTGAGATGTCGGTGAAAGCCGAGGAAGCCGAGAATGATAGCGTGCGCTGCTAGTCGACTGTCGGGCACTAGGATAGAGCATGCAGCGGTGGTTGCTAGCCCTGGACGAGCCAGCGTCTAATCCATGCGGTAGCATCCTAGTCAACCACGAACCATCGCTGGGGTACGTTTCCGCTCACGTTCCAGAAGCACCCCGTACTATCGCAACGCAGAATTCCATAGGCGAAACGAGAGTATGTTTCTTACAATTGATGCAAACAGTTTCTATTTTTCATAAAGTTCCGCAGTCGATTCATAACATACATGTGTTTAGTAGATTCTGTGCGATATCCTTGTAACGAGTCTGACCCGATGTTACAGTGCAAGTAGTTTGAATTGTTTGAAATGGTCGTCGTGAGTTCTCGCTCGGTATCATAGGGCAAGCGGATAGACCATATTCGTGAACGACAGGGAGCACCGTTAGCTCGTTCGGAAATCGTTGCGACGGTATGGAGATTGTAAATTCGACCGAGACGAATCGATGATTGGTGGTACTGCTACATAGGTGATACCGTTGGGGACCGTATCAGGGGATGCTGGAACGCGGGAAATTCTGTTCCAGTGGCGTGATCGCAACGGCCTTGGCAGTTCCAGCCGGGAACCAGAATCCGAATCAGAATTTGAACCAGAACAGCCCCAGAACAGACGGCGGCGGCGACGGTAACAGGGACGGCGATGGCGCAAAGCTGGCCTTACATCTACCGAACGAGCGGTACGGCTGCAATCCCGACAGCAGCTTGTATGCGGTGCCGAGGACCGAGCTGCACGAGGCGGAATGGTAAAGGCCGTTCCTCGCCAGCAGACCGTAAAATTCAATGCAAAACGTGGCTTGAGCAATACCGCGCCTGTTAGTCGAACGAACTTACACCGTCTACTTTTGTCGCGTATCGCTTAGCCGAACGATCGGGCTCGCTTGATCTTGTCTCCATTGATCTTCCAACGCGACTAAGGGTACGTTTACATCGCAGGTGCGATCGAACTTACGAAACGTGCCGGTCTTCGCTTTTATTATCGCTCTTATCTCTGATCGCCTGTCGCAGAGCTGCGACAGAAACGTATCCTAAAGTTTCCTTGCGTATCGTGGACGGAGGGCAGCGGTTAGGCGCCGCGATTGCAGACCTAACGATACTCTGATCACACAGGATAGAGCCTGACTCGATAGACGCCGAGTTCTCGAGATTCGTGGCCGGCTCGTCGGCGGCGACAACGACCACGAGGAACAACTCGAGAAGATGTTGCCGGACCTCGACCAGTTCCGGCTACTCCAGCCATTCGCCGCCGTTGTCCGGCGGCTCGTACTCCTGTTACGCGTCGGCGATCCCTGGCCAGGCCTTCTTCCGAACCGTTCCGCTCTCGATAAAGGACCAGTTCGGCGGAGGACTCGCCGTGATTCACGAGAGCGAAACGATCCCGCGCCCTATCTGGCCGTCCGCCTTCCCCGGCCCGCGTGAACTCTACCAAGCCGACGAGAATCCCGAATACGATGGTAAGTCGGATATCTAAAATGCTCGTCCCTGAGAATACTCGTACGGTGTTATCGAAGACTAAACGAAACTTCGGGGAATCAATTTGTTCTATATTCCCTAATTGTTGTCGCAATTCTGTCGCAGCCCTGTACGCCTGCTGTGGTTGCGGTTGCGCGTACGCGTACTCGCATTGCGATCGGGACTACGAGAAGACGACGAGCACGTCGGCGCACGAGATCCTTCTCGAGCTGTCCCAAACTCTGAACTCTGTGATAGAAGGGGAGACGGCGATGACGCCGGAGGAGATCCTGCAGAACATCTCGCACAAAGTGACGCAAGGTATCGGCTTGAAGAGCGGTATCTACGAGTACGTGTACCATCAGAACTCATCCGGGAAGTTCTTGCCTGGGAAGAAGTCGCTGCTCAGCGACAAGAGCTCGTCCCTGTTCGGCTGCGGGAACCGGACCGGCTCGTCGCGAATCAATCCGGTGAACTCGAAGCTGTACACGAACGCCAGGCAGTTGTACCTGCACAACCCCGGCTGGTACACCTCCGTGTGCACCTGCGAGCACGCGCACCACCGGTTCCTGTCGACGTCCTCGTCGTCGTCGAAGGGCGACGAGGAAACGGGAATCGGGAACGCCGTGGAGAAGAAAGGGGTCGCGTCCCCGGTGTTCCAGACGGACTGTCAAGGGATGCCGACAAACCGGGGGCAAGTCGCGCGAAACAATACGAACGAGCCCGTTTCCGGATTCCGAGTGATCGGCTGCAACTGCAGCTGCAACTGCAACTCAGGCAGACCGAGTCGCCAAGCCACGAGAAACGCTTACGCGAATCGCAGAATCGGCCAGGACGCGAAGGAGACCGTCGGACTGAACGGGGAGAAGGAGAACCGTGACACACTCCGCCACGGTGAACCAGAATACGCAACGGTGAGCGAAAACCGTGGTACCGGAAGTCGAACCGCGGAAGCGGCGAACACGCGTGAAATGATGGGTCTATGCAAAAATAATGGTTGCGGTAGTATCCGGTGATTCGACGCAACGTTTCTCCTTCTTTAAAATCGCGTTTCTCGTCCGGGTTGATCCTGATCCTATGTTATCAGTCTCCGTGTAATGAATACTTTATTTTATAGCTGTTTCGTGCCTGAATGCGATCGTCCATTATTTTAGCATATGCTCCATGTCGATATCGCTTGTTGGATAATTCGCGAATCTCTATTATCGCTTCGACCAGTAGCAAAATTACTCGCGTTCTCTCATTGTTGGTGCGACTTGAGTCCAGCTTTGCATAGCATCGTGTAACCAAGAAGCGATGCTGAATACTTATGCTGAAATAATAGCTTAAACGTTAAGGGTACAGATATGGAGGAGCGGTGAAGATCGAGGATAGCGGCCAGGTGAACATCGCGGCAAAATCAAACCAATGTAATTAAATGCGACTGTATAGGAGTGGAGTGGTGACGAAAGCATAGCGGTGCACACAGGGACAAAACTCATCGTACCGCTCTCCTCAACGCTACGCTCACCTCGCCGCTCCACTATATTCTCGTACTAACTCACAAATGGACAATCTCGAAATGAAAAACACGTCGGATGGGAAAAGAAGTAAAATATCGGATCTTGGTTACCCGACACTCGTATCGGTTCTTCTTCTTCTTCAGAGAGCGAGTCCAGCGCGGTTTTCTACGTTACGATATAGATTTAGAACGAGTGTTCACAATGTCAATGTAACCAACGTGTCAAGACCGATGTTTCAGCAGCTGGAGTGCAGTGACGGCGGTTCGTCCAGCGAGGGAATAGTCGTCGCTTCCGGCAAAAGCAACTGGGACAGTCGGTTCCGCGGTTTCGCCGGAGACTTGGACTTCACGCTGGACGTGTCTCGGGCCGAGAGATTGGGCCGAGCGATCGCGAAAGCGAAACGGAAGCGACAATGGTGCAGAGCTCTAACCGCTTTCTTCGGACTAGTCTTCTTTGTTTTAAGTGTCGTCATTGTCTCGCTGTCCGTCACGAGAGGCCGTAAAGCGTTTGGAAGCATGTGACCGTTCGACCATGGAAACTATACGAATTCAAAGTATCGTTTAAACTCGACTTGATCAACAGTGGTTTCCCAATCATTTTATTACGCAACGCCGATTTCAAAGTTCTTCTTCTTTAACGCTCCTTTTGGGTGCACCGTCTCCACTATACGAATCTTTCAAGCACAGTAAAAGGTAGACTGAAAATAGGGTAGTTAGAGACGAATTTCCATGCCCGTTAATGATAGTGGTCAAGCGGGGAAACTGTGTTTTACATTTTTTCGAGGGTGACCCTTGTCGAAGATCTTTGAAATGCAAAAATTACGAAGCATACTTTTATCAATATAAAAATTCATATATACATATACAGTATTATACAGGGTGTCCCACGCAACTGGAACAGGCTGTACCTCCTAAACAGTTGGGAATAGAGGAAAATGTTATAAGAAAAAGGTCTCTCGGTACTCTCGGCAAGTGTTCCGGAGTACCTACGCTATGTTTCATTATAATTCAGTGAACTTTTAGCTTCGATAACTTCTCGACGAATAAGTTTAGGGCATACGTATGTTAGTACTTTTATGTAGAGCACAAGAAACTGCATCGATTGGTGCAGTCAAAAACATAGGCTTCCATTTAAAAAAAAATGTGCAGTTGCATTTTTCTGATGCACCGATGCACAAAAGTGCATAAAATTAGTTGCATAGTATGCACTGTCCGATACCATTCAACTGTTACTTATAACATCTTCTTCTATTCCCAACCGTTTAGGAGATACAGCCTGTTCCAGTTGCGTGGGACACCCTGTATAATACTGTATATGTATATATGAATGGATGTTGAGTTCTGAATCAGTCTGTAATCCCGTCATTACATCAGGAGACTTTTCCGACGACGATTATTGCAAAAAAAAAACCATTGACTGACACACTCTCGCTTTATGTAATTTTCAGTACCTTATACCGTTAAGTGAAATTAGCAGGGTTTAAGTCCTGTTAGCAATATGTGGCTGTGACCATGTTCTTATACATATACGAATATCGATATACGACATATACCCCGATAAGAGATCGTGTGTACCGATTGCATGAAAATCGCATAATTAAACATTTTAACGAATAAAAGTATTGTGTTCACATTATGTCGAACAACCCGCCCGCAAAATTATTAGCGCCCTTGTACGATACATTGATAAGCAACGAACAAAGTAAAACTTTTATATGATGTAATGAAAATGTATATTTAGCGCCACTGGACGACTGGACGTAGTGGCGAAACACTCAAACTATCATGATGACGCCATCTGTCGATCAGAGATGGTTACCAGTTTGAGCGTTAAGCCGCTAAATTTATATTTTCATTATGGCGCGAAATTGAAATTTGAAGACTTGAAACAAACTTTTAAAACAAAGAAATAAGTAGAAGAACACAACTTAAGTCAATTACGTAAAGGATAATACTGTCACTACATTCATTCGTTAAGGTCTTAAATCATTGTTTACTATATTCTATTACTTTACATCTTCTATTGTATACATGAAACATAGAGTAGTGTGAATATAACGGTTCCTAATTTATGAAGGCACTAGTGAAATTGAAATGTATGGCCGGAGCATCGTAAAGGCGTAAAATGGCATGTAGGACATACACTACCGGCCAAAAGTTTGGAATCACTTCCTAATTTTTGATAAATTTTGAAATGTTCAATCGTTCTCATATCAAGTATTAGCTAGTTGAACACTATTTCTCAACAGATTTCAGCATTTTCTTATATCCATAATGCTCTTGTATAGTTTATACACCCAGTGTAAGACTTTCCTTATAAACATCCTGTTTCTCCGAATGTACACCGTGATTCCAAATTTTTGGCTGGTAGTGTAGATTTATCTTTCCATGTTGTTGATTTCAGGGTGTTTGTTCACAACGTTTATTTCATACATTTTATCTCGCAGTGAGATTTTAGAGATTGACGAGCTTAATTATTGTACGTTCGCAATAAAACGTTGCTATCAAAACGCTAATCGAAACGATTCGAGGTTCGAGGACATTAAAATACCGATTGGTAACAAGAACCGATAGGCAAACGACGACGCGATTGTCGTCGCGCGCGTACCCTGACCGCTGGTTTTTGAGCACTTGCAGTTGCCCGCTATGCAAACAATATTATTTCGAGCGGTGAATTCCTTGGTCAGGTTGCTTTTCGAGTAGACGATCTCGGTGGGCAGACGGTTGTTCGCGCTTTCGATCTTGCTGGACGAGAGTCTCATCGAGCTCTTTCCGTCCGCGCAGGTTCCGTTTATGACGACGCGTTCCGCGGCGACCACGTTCACGCTCGCGTTCGAGAACACGCAATCCTCGACGAGCACCCGGTCACCTTCCACCAATAACTGACTCGGTTTTTGCAAGTGAAATTTCGAGCGGACAATCTCCACGTTCGAGAAGTACGCCAAGTTCAGGGACTTCGTGACGGTCTGGAACTCGCTGTTCTCTATACGCAGAGTGCCGCTGCTCGACTCCGAAAAGTTCAACCCCTCCGCTTGCTCGACCGTGACATTGATCATGGCAAAATCGGTAATTGCGATGTCCGTGAACCGCTCGTCGAAACGACCGATCCTCGCGTTCTCGATACGTAGCGATCCGATGTTCTGCAGGTAGAGAAACGTGTCGAGCTCGATGACCGGTATCCAGCCGATCTGCGACAGAATCAGTTTCTCGAGCTTCTTCGACGTGACGTTCAGCTCAAAGATCAGACGGTTGCGGATGTTTTGCACGATGATCTCCGTGATCCGACTCGCCTCCGACAGTCTGGAGAAGTCCAGGTACGCGGATTTACAGTACAACACCCGCAGACTCGTCACGTTCACGTACCTGTACCCGTCCGGCAGAAATAACTCCTGGAATCGAAGAACAAGAACAGAAGATTCGCGGCTTGTCGTTCGATCGGATCGACGAATTCGCGGCGGACCAATCATACAAAGGGGGGGGGGGAGCCTTACCTCGCTTCCGACACACCGACAAGTCACTCTCGATTCCTCGTCGATCTCGCACTGTTCGTTGATCTTGCTTGCGGCTCCGAGAATCGCCGCGAACACGATCGGCCCAACCACACTCTTCATTTTGTGCTCTCCTCCAATTCCGCGCACCAGGACCACGATTCAAAGGTAACGTTCGCTACGACCGCGACCGTTTCCGCGCGAACGATTAGATTTTCAGAGCAACGTCCCTTCTCGAGCATACGTGCGGTCAGTCTGGTGCAGTCGGGAAAAGCTCGGTGCGAGCGGGTTCGAGTCCGCGATCCGACGTAGAACGAAACGCGCCGACGTCTGGCACCGAATCAGAATTGGTCGATCGCTGGAATTAAGATGGACAGTTTGTTTCGCGCCGCGCGCTTTTACGCTGACAATGAGTGACGTGCTCGGCATTCGATTTAAACGCGTTCCGTCCACTAAACACGCCCAACTAATGTCCTACGCGCTCCCGGTTGTTTTGGCGTGCACACCAACTGTGTACCAACACTACGGCAACCGGTTGCACGGCCAATCGGTCGCGCCACTTCCACGCCGGAAGTGCCCGTCAGCTACAATGTCCACACGATGTCAACCGGACAGCGCTGTGCCACACCGTGCCGCGCCACGCCAAACCGCACACCCTGAGTCATGCCGTTTTCACCGCAGATAGACGCGGAAATTATCAAGAAATCGTCCTCCGGCGTTTATCTGTTAATCGAGTCGGTTATACTTCCGCCGTTTCTTTCTCGCCACCGTCCACTCGTTGGGAAATCTACGGAGAAACAATCAACTGCAACGTCCTCTGTATTGCTAAACAAACATTTATTGTACTTCGCTTAATCCTACATGGCGCGATCGATGATACCGCTTGGCTACGATCGCTAATTTGCACTTTCGTTCCGTTCGATGGGAGTGTACTCTGGAGTCGCGTCGATTATTCGGAAGTATTTCCCGGGACGCGTCACAACCGTTTGTATATCACTTTTTCGATCACGCTTTTCCTCTCCGGCGTGACGAGCGCCAACGGCACCTTACCCTGCCGATTCGACATAGTGGTGTGGCCACCGGCCTGGATCAGCAGCCAGAACAATTCTCGTTGCCTTTCCACGGGGACGTTGTTCGAAACGGTGGCTGCAGCGTGCAGAGGAGTGTCGTTATTGTAGTTGACCCTGTTCACGAGGTCGGCGCCGTGCTTCTCCAACAGCACCTACGAATCGAACGCACCGCGACACTGTTCAAAACCTGGGCGTTCACCCGAAGCAATTGTTCGTTCGGTAGATACCTTGACCAACGCAGGATCCGCGGTTAAAGAGACCGCCATGTGCAACGCGCTGTCCCCGCATTTTCGCTCTGGGACCCTCGGGTCGGCGCCGCACTCGAGTAACAGCTTCACCGTGGCCACGGACGAGACTCCTTTCGTCAAGGGCTCGTGGGATTCGATCGCCACATGCAGAGCCGTTTTCCCTGCGGAAAAGAAGCGCAAATAGTTCGTTCGATCAACTAGAACTTTCGGCAATTCGAGTACAGCGATCGTTCCTCGACGTCCCGTTTCTACACGGTGATGTCTCTCGAGATAACAGTTGCGCGCGATTGTCTCGAGGAACGAACGCTGAGGATAACCGTGCAACGACTCTAACCGTCATAGTTGCGCTTCGACAGGTCGAACACCCTGTTCCCTTGCTTCGTTCTCAGCACCAGCAAGTCGGCCATGATTTCCGCGTGGGAGTCTCCTTGCCCCGCTACCAGGTGGATCAGCGTGTTACCCTGGAAGGAAACCCGACGGGATATACAAAATATTAATGACTTCTGATGTAAGTATGATATTAGATTGCAAGTCCCGGGGAGGTTCCTATTTAGAAACTTTAACTAATAATTTTGGATCGGAGCCTGTCCGAAGCCTATTCTCGATAAAAAGAGAAAGGAACCAGACATTTTGTCGCTGCGCGCGTGCGCAACATCTAACTCGGAGGAGTTTCAGGGGTTGGAAAAAGATGGCGAACGTACGCGGGTGTTGTACAGTTTTTGGCTAACGTCGATGGCCTTGTCTAACATCGTGGCGGCCAAGTATCCAGCGACGAACGCATATTGCGGACAGTTCAAAGCTGCCAAGTAAAGCGCGTCCTCGTCGCGATTGTTGGTGTAGGAGAGCACGTCTCTCGGAGTGCGCTCGACCAGCGGCGCCAAGTAGGCGAGTTTCTTCCCGATCTCCTCCGGGTTCCCCACCAAACACATCAGAGTTCTGTCCCGAGGAACGAGCAGCAAAGCGTGCGACACGAGTTAGAAATCCGTCTGAAATCTGTCGTTCCGTTCGCTTTACTCACGTGTAGCCGTCTTCGTCCCGCTTCGCTATTTCCTCCGGGGACCACTTGAGCAAGCATCGCATAGCGCGTTCCACTTCCTTCGGATCCACGGCATCCTTCAGCCTCTCGCTGGCCTTTACCAACGGCAACTTCAACAACGGCCAGGGTATAATGTTGCTG
The DNA here is from genome assembly GCA_028455605.1 of Lasioglossum malachurum. NCBI lineage: Eukaryota > Metazoa > Arthropoda > Insecta > Hymenoptera > Halictidae > Lasioglossum > Lasioglossum malachurum. The sequence continues at coordinate 11,425,561 of CM052313.1, read as the reverse complement.
GAAAAACGAAATAGGAAAATCTCCTTTAACTCGTTGATCTTCTCTACCAGCGAAGTAATCGTCGGTAAATTACACTGTCCAACAAGTTTCAACCTTTTTTATGTTCCCAATATACTGTTGGGTCCTTCTTATAAAGTTTCTTGGAGGATTTGAGGAACATGGCTTTGAAAAAAAACATATTTTTCAAATTTAAACAAATATTGTGATGTTATTATAAAAGATATTGAACATGTTTAAACAATCACAATGCATTAATATTATATATCACTGGATTCGGGAAAGCCTACAGAATCTTTTGCTGTGTGTAAAGAACAATTCAATATCTTTTATACTAACACATCACAATATTTGTTTCTTGAAAAATATGTTTTTTTTTCAAAGACATGTTCCCCAAAAACTGTGCGTATAGGAGAAAAATTAAGGACAGATTCGGAATCAGCGCAGAAAACTCCATAAGAAGGACCCAACAGTATATTGGGAACAAATTTGGTCTTGGACAGCGTTATTGGTACTCACCGTCGCATACAAGGTCTCGCCGTGCTCTCGAAGCAGGCGACTGTTTTCGGTATGTGCAGATCGTCCCGATTGTTCGTGAATTTCGGCGTTCGAAATTCGCCGACGCTTTGCCTTCGCTGACTTTCGGAAAATAGAAGTTGCGCTGCAATACCGTCGATGTCGCTCACGCTGTTCAAGTTGTTCATGTCGTTCACGGTTTTCATGTTGTTCACGCCATTCGCGACAGGCTGAACGGGATTGGTAACGAACGATTGCGGCATAGTGGGAAAGCCCAGTTCCGTTGATCCGTTATGATAGCCATTGGTAGCGTCGCTGTGAACAGATTTGTTCTTCTCGGTCGCGTAGTTTGGAACTGCGGCGTCTATTTGGTAATCGGTCCTGACAATCGAGTCACTGATAAGGGGTATTCTGTACTCGGACACAGGATTGCATTCTTGAGCGGGTTCGTAGGAGAACCTGGGAGCGTCCGAATTGGCTTGATACGGGATCGGGACGGGGTTAGCGTTACGAGAAACATCAGCGATCTTCTCGGGTCTGATTTTCAGCACTTCCTCGACTAGCTGCAGCTCGTTGTTGTCGATGGTGTCGCATTTCGGCGCGTTATCGACGGACTTAACGCTATCCGGAATATTGCAGTTCTCCTCGGGAGGCTTGAAATTGTCGTTCCAGAAGGAGAAGTTGTCCAACTCGTCGCCGAACACTTCCTCAAGAATTCCATTGACCATCCGGGAACTAGGCCTGCAGTTGGAACCGTTGGGACTGTGGGCTTCTCCGTAAGACTGGACCGACGACGAGGAGTACGGGGAGATGGAAGAGCAGGGTGAGAGCGAGTGGGTGTTTTGTTCATCGAGAGAGAGCTGAGGAGTCCTGTGGCACGCCGTGGCGGCAGCGGTCTGCGAAGTTTCGTGATTCGTGACAAACGAGCATTGAGGAGGAATAGCTACGACGCGAAAAGAAATGTGTTTCTAGTCGAGCAAAAGTTTAAGGATCGATGCAGCCTCCGGTCTCTTTTCATTCGCGGAAACTAGTACGTATCCGACCGGACGGGATGCGACAAAACCGGAATTGAGATTCGCGATCGCGTTGCTTAGTGCTTACTAGGTACTTACCACGGGAGAACCGAGCGGGCTATGCCAATGGTTAGATTTCTTTTGCATCCACGGGCATTCCGCGCAGGACATGTAGTTCGGGTGCTGGTACTCAAAGCTCGAGATCACAGGAGAGTCGTGGGGTGACGCCGCGGCGGTGGTCGTCGTTGCGGGATTGTCGTTGCTGGAACAGTATTGGGCCGGCTGGAGATCGCCTCCCAACACCTTCTCCAACAGCGCGGTTTCGCCGTCTTCATCGCAAGCGAAATCGAAGCCAAACTGAAATAGAACTATGCGGATCAATCGGTGAACGGACCGAACGATAAATGCGATCAAAACGCGACACTGCTTTCAGGTAAAGAAAGGAATGAAACGAATGAAAAACTCACCTCCGCGCTCGCATCTTGGATTCCCGAGCACTCTTCGTTTCCGACCTCGTACACGCGGCAGGATAACGATCGAACGTTAGGCTGCAGCTGATCGAGGAACACGGTCTGTTCATAATCGAGAAGGTACGACTCGTTTGTTCTCGACGATTGCTGAATCTGTTGCACGTTGTATGGCCAGTCGTAAGGATTGTCTCTGGGCGTTAGCACAACCTGCGACTTCATTGGTCCACGGGCTATCAACCGATCGGTCCGATCCGTGTCTTCCTGTTTGTCCTGCTCGTTGCCATTGTCGTCTTCGTCTCTGTCACTGCGACCGTTGTCGTTCTCGTTGTCCAAAGCTATGTTCCATTTCTTCTGGCGGTCGGATCTTGTCGATTCCCCGCGATCCGCGGAGCCGATTTTTTGGCCGATATCGCACGAGAGCCGGAGGTTGTCGATCCTCTCGATGATGCCGTCGAAATTATTCGACGAGCGAGGCCTGGCCGAGTTTCTCGGCAGCGCGCTCGTGTTCGCCATCTTCAACGCTGCTTCCGACCCTCGGACGTTGTTTCTATCGCCCCGAGAGTACGACGCATTCAGGGAAAGCTAGTCTGGGCAACCTGTAACGAAGAAGAACACCATGGTCTCGGAAAGTAGACGCGACTTCATCCTATCAACCTAATCTATTCAAACTTCCCGCCTCGGCTGGCCGCAACTTGCGGTCGCACTATCGAAATCTACGGCACGAAAGTCGCGGACAGCTGCGCGTATCGCTGGTTTGAAAAAGAAGAGAAAAAAGAAAAACAATCGATAAGATACAATCGGCTCGCTGGCCGCGTTCCTTCCGCCACGTTAGGGGGAATCGCGGCTGATATACGCCGAGTCGCGCCGCGATTCCTGGGTCGCGATGACATCAAGGGAGCTGAGAGCTGGGAGTTCGCAGCTATCGCGGAACCGGTTGTATGCGTGCGTAGCCAAAAATGCACACAGCCGGTGCGTTTGCATCTCAGTCTTGTGCGTCATAGAGTTGGTACGGAGCCGACGCGAGCACGGACCACCGCCCGGCACTCCGCGACTTGTAGAATCGAGGTCGCTTCGTGGCATTCGACTTTCTTCAGCTCCGGGCCTGGCTAACGTCTACTCGCCTCGCCTCGCCTCGCCTAACCTCGACTTGCCTCGACTTGCCTCGACTTGCATCTCGCTTGACTACATACTGCATACCGATGATTGATGACGATGGTCGACGACGAGAATGACGCGCGGCAAACACTTGTCTCACCAAGCACTCTCTCCGAAACGCTGGTCGGTCTTGCACGCAAATAGAAAGAGAAGTGGAACAGTACCTGCCTCGCTGGTTTGTAGTGATGCGACCGGTTGAAAGGTGCGCGGGAGCCTCGCGAGTCGTGTAGTCGTTTCGTTTGCTCGCTACGTTCTGGAACGCGACCTCTCTTGTCTGGACAGTCGTATCCATCGATGGTGTCAGAAATCTACGACTCGAGCCAGTCTCTCGCGGCTTGCTGCTCGATTACAGTACCGCATTGCTAGCGATAGCGGCTACGCATGCGCGACACTCAATGACGTCTGTCCACCATTTGCATTTACACACTGATGCGTTTCGAAAATGCTGGCGAACAATTGTCGTTGCCACTCCTCGGCCTTAGCGTCTAACTACTAAATGGCTAACGTCTCGCGCCGATCGCTAGCCGCCCCTACTTTCGCCGAGGCTTTGGCTTCGGCTTCGGCTTCGGCTTCGGCTTCGGCTTCGGCTTCGGCTTTTGATTTTGTTTTCAGCCGCGGCGCGGGAAATGTAAACCGATCTTTGCTCTCTCTGCTCATCGTCGAATCAATTTGTTCAACTAGATTCTGCCACTGTATCTTCGATGCTCCGAGAGCCGAATCTTTGTTTCGAGACGAAGCTGAAATCCGCGAATCATCGTAACGCCAGCCATTGGCTGAATTAAATGTGTCGCGCGTGGCGTCGCAGTCGACACATTTGACCAAGGTCATTAACACGCGATAGCCAGTGGTCTACTTTCCGAAATCAACACCCGCCATACACTGATTACGATGTACCATTATCTAAACTATGCGTCCTAGCCGACGACGGAATTGCGGTATTCACGAAGCGGTTAAAATTTGGGTAACGTGCTGCCGTTTGCGATTCCGTCTCGAATTACTTGACGCGTTAGTTAAAGCACCGGTAATCCCAACGTACCGAAAGATCCTAGCAATTTATTTAACCTGACTATGGGGAACTGTAGAGAAGCCAACCAGATTTGGCACGTTCAACGCGGTGGCATGGCAATTAGTGTTTAAATCTAGGCAAATAGTTACACGACCCGTATGCGGGTCATGTGTTAGTCAACGCGCAAAGTGGTTAGCGTACGGGGTGGATTAGCTCGCGCGAACGCTTTGTATTTTCACAAGAAAAGCTATCGAAACAGAGACACTATTCGTGATCGTCCACAGAGAAATAGCCCACTATTATCGTCTGTTCGGACAGGTGAAGATAAGATACATTCCGGTCAGACGCCGCGAAAATTTGTTAATATATTAAATTATCTTCGGGTTTGCATATTCAGTCGAACGAAAATAGTCCGACATAATTCCGTGGAAATTTTTTGCTCTCGGAGATTGACAAGAAAAAGGGTCAATTCTCGGACAGTTCTCTCGGGTATGTGGCCGTTTGAATTTCATACGCGTAGCTCTCAGATGAATTTCGATAGTTATAAGTAGACTGCGGATTTTATGCATTCATGACAAAAATGGGTACGTACAATTCAAAGCAGCGTACATATTAAAAAGATTTGAGGACGTCAGTGTATTATTTTCAGCTTAATAAGAAAATTAAGCTTCACAAAAATGTTTTATTTGGATCCTGTGTCTTGCAATCGATGCAAACATTTTTCATTTTGCATAAGGATCCGCAGTCTAGTTATAAAAATTCTCGTGAACAGAATGGACGCACCAAAGTTTGCTGCAAGTTGTTGCGATGTACTTAATAAGAAAAAAGAAATATTCCAAAAAGAGAAGATGCTTGATTAAACCATTGATAGTGCTTGCGGTTCGATCTAACTAATGAGTATACTGTACAAACAAATAATAATTTGGTTACTTGATTTTGTAATAAAAATGGAAAAATCGGTGTCGATGTATAAATATTTTAAAATTTAAGATTCTGTGACTTCTGCGTCAGACCATACTCCCCCTCCTATTGTTCGATTTATGTATACGTATAAATACATATATGGATATAATGGCAGAGAAAACTAACTAGAAGAATTTTTCGTTCATCTCTCCGCTAGCACTCTCAATACCGCGTACACTGACGAATTTGTCTCTCGAGAGTAACTCGCGATACTTTTACTCTCAGATGGACACGTACCTTAACAATCTATCTCCACCTTTCCGAAAAAAATTTTTGTTAAAAAATGCAACCAATGACCGCAGAATTCAGTCGTTTCTATCACCGGTTTCCATCATCGTTCGCCAGTAGAAAGTAGAAACAGACCGGGCGTTGGCGCCGCGGCGCGGCGCGCGCTGTGCGATTTGGAAATTCCATGGATCTCGCAAGTCGCGTGCGCAACTACGTTGTACAAGGAAATCAATTTTAGTATTCGATCGTCGTTTCACTTTATTTCATGACAGCGCATTTCGTTCTCCGAAGCGATCGTTAACCGCAGTCGTTAATCGACTCGTTCCTCTCAGGGCCAAAACATGTCTAGAATCATTGCGAAGAACCCGACCTTCCAAAGAATCCAGACCAGCAGCCCGATCAGGAACGCGTTTACTATCCTGTCAAGCCAGTGCAACCTGTAACAGTCCATTCGGTGTAATAACCGTGATGGTTCACATAGATATGCACAAACTGCGCGTCGTTCGATTTTGTCGATCGTTGGGAGCTTGGGAATTGGCTGTACAGAGACTGTACAAAAATATTGAAGATAGTTTCATTCCTTCGCTATCCTTCGATATCCTTAGCGATCCCTTCCACTATAACATCGCGTCGGACTCGTAATACATTCGTACAATATCTACTAAGTATGTAGATTACTTATCTCCTCTAAACCGGAATAAAACTCTACTTTGTTATTGCCAATGTGCAAGCACTTGAAAATACGTAGCCATCCAGTAGGTATTTATTATCTTTTTTGTCTGATAAAGAAGTTCGAGAGAACGCCTGCAACTATAGAATTACTAATCTCCTTTAAACTGGAATAAGATTCTACTTTGTTATTGCGAACGTGTGGGCACTAGAAAATACATAGGTAGCCATTAAGTATGAGCCATCTATCTCTTGCCTAGTAAAGAAATTCGGATGGCTGTAGCCATAAAATAAATCGTAGCATAAATCAGTTAACATTTAGAAGCAATCTGTCACGTAGACGTGGACATAGTCGTAGACCGTGCCATCTCCCGAGCTCCCAATGATCGAAAAATGCCGCGAGCGCTTGTCTCTCGGATCATTAAAAATATCGAATAAGAAAAAGGAAATACTCCGACGGGGTTTTCCACGACTGTTACCGCGTATCTCCTCCCCCTTGTCCTCCCGCCGTCAGTGCCGACGCCAGCAACTTCGTCTCTGTCACGCACTCCTCGGCCAAAGAGCGGCGAGTCCCGACTCGAAGTAGGTGGAGATCGGTCGAAATATAGTATTGTGTTGAAACGTGCATGTTTTACGCGCATCGCGAGCCAAAGAAGATTCATTGGAGCGGGAGAACGAGTAGGAAGACTGGTATCAAGGCCGGCCGCGTAGCAGCCGCTAGACTGGGATCGTAAGCGCGGGCAGAGGAAAAGGAGGTCTGCGATCGATCAAACAGAACGTAGGAAGTGGAGGTAGGAAAGAAGCACGAATCCCGCGAGATCCACGGACCCCGCGATCTCGTCGCGTCGCGTCGGTCTTTACGGTCTTATCTTACAATATACCGCCGTTGCGCGACATCTAATAGAAACGCAACTACGTTTTATATTTAGCGCAGACATGCCTTGTGTGCGATCGTGATATCGCGTGCGAGCATGGCTGCGATACATGCATACATATACTATATCCACTGTCGCGAGAACTGCATTACCTTTCGAGGCGCCGCTTGTTTTCCTCGGTTCGCGAGAGGTCGTCGTGCAGTAGGTAGCGTTTGGCACCGATCAGGCAGTTCCTGCGCAACGGTGAACAGAGAATATAGAAATGAATCATTTCACGGAGTTCATGCCATCGCGTTCACCTGGATACTCACTCGAAGTATAGCGGTACGTCAAAGTTTTGATAGACGAAGCCGAAGATGTCCTGCTCGCCGGGCGGCACCTGGGCGTCGAAGAGGTCGAGCATCTTGTCATTGTGGAAGACCCACTCGTTGTTGACGAACGGGCTGAGCTGCACCACAGCCGCGTAGATTTTCTTGTGGAGATTGACCAATCTGTAAGATGCGATACGAGATAAAGGAGGAACGTCCCTTGAGATGGCTGGGCGCCAATAAAACGTTTCGTTTCGGCGCTTACATGGGCCGCCGGCCGGTCATCTTCAGCACGCTGTCGATGATCAGCGACGGCAGCAGGTGGACGACCAACGTGAGCACGTAATGCAGGAAACGACTCTTCGTCAGGACCGTGCGGGGATACCAGATGACCCCGTCGAGTGGATTCTTCGCGTTGGCCGTTAGGCCGAGCGTGATAAGGTCTTGAGTCACGACGCGACGGATGTTATACGACGAGCAGTTGTACACGTGCACCTCGGGATCCTGCCTCATCCTGCAGCCGTTTCCAAGGGGAACATTTGTCAGACTTCCGGGCGGTTTTAACCATTTCGCGTCTACCGTTCCGCCGGAAGGAGCAAGATTCACGGATAGCATCGCCGCGTCGCGCGTCGCGCCGCGCTCTCGTGGAAGGGTTAAAATCGTCGCTCGTTTAATCGTCGCATTCGCATTATTATGCAAAGAATAGAAATTTGATACGTGTATATAGAAGTTTGTGGACGTTCAAATACTGTTCGACTCTGTTGTTTGGAACATTTTTTCCTCAGATTATCGGAAACTCTTGAAAAATCGTGATAATGGAATGCTTCCACCGAAAAGCCGGAAAAAATTATTTTTGCATGTAAATTATGTTGAAATGATGTAATTTACATGCAAAAATAATTTTTTCCGGTTTTTCAGTGGAAGCATTCCATTACCACGATTTTTTCAAGGATCTACATATTTATGTAGATCACGAAATTTTTTTAAAGAAGCAAATATGTATTTTAAGATATCAAATTCTTACTACATATTAATTTTCATCAGAAAACACACGCTGCGGTTCAATCTGTGCCTATCTGCGGCTAATTCTTTTTTCACTATGATCACAAGCCTTTATCGAATGTAATGATACCAGAAAGAGCACCGGATATTACTGAGTAGTATAACAAAATCGTCAATGAAGTTTTATAGCTTAAAAAAACTTACAGAATGATTGATTATATTAAGATATTAATAACTAGACTGCGGGTCTTTATGCATTTATAGCAAAATTGAGTAGATAAAATACAAAATTGCTGAAAACTTTTAAAAATTGCAGATGTCAATATATGATTTCTCATTCATTAAAATTATTAACGGAGGAAATAACATTTTTGGATCCTATTTCTTGCAATCAACGCAGATAATTTTTATTTGTCATGAAGATTCGCGGTATGGACTGCTATTAATAGTAATAACTATACTAATTTAGATGATAACGAAATGAAATCTGTGCGAAAAGCTTCCGCAACGCAAGAATTTACACAATTTCCTTAAAACACTTGAAAATCGCTAATGAATGAACGTTGTTTCAGAGACTACTTAAGAATATGTACATACAAAGTGAGCTATAAAATCTCTTGAATTTCGATGAAGTAGGGTACCTCACGCGTGTACAAATAAAAAAAGACAATACTGAACCTTATTCTTCAGACCTTTAACTACGTCGGACAGTCAAAATTGTACGACTTACGCAAAATTTTGAAATCGATATTTTCCGACTTTTCGGGGCAAATACTCCGCTGTGCGACGCGACGTTTAGCGCGAACGATTTACTCTGTTCAGGGTGTCTTAGAAATTCGGGTTTGGGTTCGTACGTTACCAGTCCCCGCTTCCACGTGGCGATGAGCATGGCTTTGATGGCGACGTCGACGGGTAGGAAATCGCTGCAAACTTCCGCGTCCCCGCGGATTACCCTCAAAATTCCCTTCCCGCCGCCCACCATGATCCCCACCGGTCCATTAAAGTTGTCCAGCCAGCCGGTAGCCGGGTCGTTGACAGTCGAGATCACTGAACAATCGTGCAGGTTTTCGGTGTTCTATTTATCGGGTAAGAGCATCGGTGCCTTACCTATCGACGGTCGAAATAACACGCACGGCAGCTCTTTCGAATAGTCTGCGATCACCTGCTCCGCCAACCGTTTGCTGAACGTGTACGTGTTCGGCATGGTGCTCAAGTATCTGCGAGAGAAAATTCGCTGATCGATCCCGCTCCTTCTGCGTATACAGGGTGAACCACGAATCGTGACCAATAGAGATTACTCTGTTATTAGCAGTTTGATCGAAAGCTTCCGCGTGATTATAGCAAATTTTTCGTCAACTCTTTTGGTCACCTTCAATTTTTTGCCTATTTGTTCGAGGATTTCAAGGCGAATTCGGTAAGTATCATAACATAAAAAAATTGCTTTTTTAATTTTTTTTGACAAAAAAATGTGCTACAATCACGCGAAAGCTCTCTTGAAACCATGCTATACCTGGTGAAAACATTATCGATCGGCCTGCTAATAACAGAGTAATCTCTACTGGTCACGATTTGTGATTCGCCCTGTATTCCGCGGAGTCGAGAAGACGGTTGGTGAGGAGCGCATGGACACGAAAGGAGCCCCTCTCTTCACGAGCCATCTTATCGTTTCTGCGGTCTCAATCCCCTAAAATTCCATTGCTGAGAACAGGGACTCACTTGGGGGAAAAAATTCGTATAGTCTGTTCGTCTAAAGTTTCAACCATTTTGATGGTACTCTTCCAGTCGGTGATCGGCGGATAGAGGATCTCGTCCACCACGGGTTTGTCGCACTGCGCGTACGTGGAGCTGATGTGCGTCAGAGCCTTTTGGAAACGTGGAAATTGTTAGAATGGTAAAAGCGAGCGCAAGGATGGTACACGGTCCTATCGCAATACTTGCCACCAAGTTTTGCATGCTGCTAGCCAAGACGCAGACGTCCCTGGTCGAACGGGTGTTCGAGAATACGTCCTTCTTCAGGTTTTCTTCGAACCGGACGTTCGCGGCTACGTGGAAGACCACCGACACGCGATCGATGATCGTTTCTCTGTCGTACGAGGCCAGACCCAACCCTTCCACGCTCGTGTCTCCCCGTATCGGGATCAGTTTCGAGAAGTTGGAGGGACGCTCTTCTCGCAACTTGTCGTACAGCTGCCAACGGAAAAATATGGGGTGTCAAGAAATTATGTGTACGGACCGTCACAGCGTGATTCTAAGCCTCAGGATCGGCATAGATCTGAAAAAAGTTCTGTGCAAAATTTACCTTGAGAAAGGTCAAACTTTTTTATGACTCGGCCGTGTTCTTCTCGTGGAGAGGAACAAATTTCCCGAAGGAATCATAGGTCGAAAATGAACCGTTCTGTTGATAATTAATGTCAAAGTTCGAAGAACACGAATTTATTTGATTCAGAATTTCATTACAACATAACGTAAATATGTGTATAATAGATCAATTCTGAACACCAATTATGAATCAAGTTTGTGCCATTCGGACTTTAACGTGAATTTTCAAGAGAACGATTCATGTTCGACTAATCGTTCCTTTGAGAAGATGGTTCCTCTCATTTGACCTCGGAAAGGTCTGTGAAGGTCAATTTCGTGCAAAACATTTTTAACAGATCTTCGCCGACCCTAAAGTGTAGTATCACGCTGTAACATATAATCTTTCGACAACCTGTACAAACGTTCTCAGCGCACAGGCTGAAACGATCGTTCGCGCCATCGCGTCTCCAACTTACCGGTAGCCGAATGATCTCCTTCAGCCTGTCCTCGATGCACACGCCCTTCTTCGGTCGCATCAGCAAGTATATCTCGCGAATCTCGGGACACGATCTCAGCAGTTTTTCGATCAACACTTTCCCCAGGAAACCGGTGCTACCGGTGATGAACACGCTCCTTCCGGCGAAGAACGTTGCTATCGAGCATCGTTCCTTGGAACACAGATCGCCGTCGTTGCTTCGTTGAACCTGGATCAGAAATGCGTTTCGATCGGTCTCGTGTACGCGAGGACGTAGATGGAGCGGGCCTGCCCGAACACTTACCGACATCGCGTCTCTAAAGCTTAATCTTGTCTGGCTAGGGTCGCGGATCTCCTCTGCTCTGCTTTCGCGTAGAGACGGATCACGAATGAACATATAGCCTACGTCGACTAATTCTCCGGAAGTGACGAGGTACATAAGTAAGTAGTCTTGGTTCAGGACGATTTTGTTTTCTTCGGAGGAGTTCAAGGGTCTTGACCTGATCTACATACGCATTCACATCCGCTCATTGTTCGTCTTTCTACGATTGATTTCTATCCTTCGATGCAGATCGACTAATTGTTTTTATTTTTACCCTCCTCGATACGAAAGGTGAATAACATTCTGGAAAGGGATTATAGCCGTAGGGATTTTCTCGAGTCATCGTACCTCGAGGGACTTGTCTTTGAATAGAGAAGCGGTCGTAAACCCTTCTTCGGTCCCAGTGACCTGTAACCTGTGACATAAGCTTCGAACTAGAAGAGTGTCTATATTCAGGGAGTTCCAACTGGTTCCCCTCCGCGAACTGCAAGGTTCCCATAATTAAACAAACCTCTTCCCACTATTACATACAGCTGTAGAGTTAGTGGGCGGCAGCAGCGGCACGGGAGCAGAGACGAAATTCTACGGCAACGGTGAAGTCTAAAGAGTGGGCGAAGTAACTAAGCGGGCGGGGAAGCCAGCCACGTGTTGGAACTGTCGGAACAGTGTCGCCAGATCGAGGAAATCGAGGGGAATTCAGTTTACCCCCTCTCTGATAACTAGATTAATACGTGACCAGTCTACGGTCTAAGTCCGGTTTCACACTTGAGCGGACATTTTGTAGATCTGTGTCAATTATATGCACTGTGAAAGTTTCATCGAAATCGGTTGATGTGGGAAAAAGTAACAGTCATTGAAAGATGTAAGAAATTTTCAGAACATGTTTAATTGGCACAGTTCTACAAAACGTATTTTTTAAATTTTCAATACAGGCCCATATAAAAAAGTTGTGAAATGCAACTTTTAGTGTTTTTCTACAATTCCAATCTATTGCAATTTTGTCCCAATATTTTAATGACCGACTGTATTTCATTGTACTCTAATGTTTTTTGGTAAACCTAATTCTGTACCAATAATACATGAAAAGAGGAGTGCCTAAGCACTTATGGCCGGTAGTGTATATGAGAATACAACATACCTTCATACTAGTGGGTTATTATTTCAACGAGAAAATGATTTCATTAGTTTTATTTACAATCATCGATTTTTTGCGAGGTCGTAGACAAATTTTGAGACCAGATTTGAATCCAACGTGAAGAAATCTATTGTGCAATCTATATTCTGCATGTTGCAGCTTTAATTGAAAAAAAGTCATCGCTCTATCTCATTTGTATCAAAAGTTTTTTGATTTTTACACAGAATTCATCGGTTTGTCCCACTGCGCGGCGTAGGTCAGCGCCATGACCGCCTATAAAGTACCTATACATACAGATGCTTGCTCCGCGGTGGAGTCCGCTTCTGGTCGATTCTGGCGACACTGTGTTGGAACTCCCTGGTGTATATAAAAATCGACGGTGGATCGAACACCGGCGAGAAAATGATCACCTCGGACGCCCTCTGACAATGGAAACGCGTATCGTCGCGTCGCCGCAACCTCGGAGCGCTCCGTCGTTTGTTTTGGTCTCATGGCGGTCGTTCTCGGCGAAGCGGAAGCGGATCGCGAGGAATCGATTCGCGATAATGGACGCATCGAGCAAATCCGTCATTATGTCTGATGCGCAATCGGACTCGCAGGAAAACAGAGACCCGTTCCTGTTAGAGCCCTCGACACTATCGCAACTATCCCCGCAAGAGCAACGCTTCAGGTTCGGCCAAGATATTATCCTGTCCAGAGAGGATGTCAAGAGACACGCTCGACTTTCGGTTTTTCAGGGAATCGTTCGACGAACGATTAACGGGGAAAGGTTCGAACTCGACGGAGTCGTACGATGATGAGAAGGAAGAAGAGTACCAAAAGTTGGATGCGAGGGGGGAGCGAGGGACCTTCAAGACCGAGTTTGGCGAGACGCTGAAAAGACCTCGAAGTGTCATGAATCTGGTACAACGTGGTCCGAACAAGTCGGAGGACGGTACCGGTCGGGTTGTTTAATATTCCCGGGAACACTTGTGCGTTCCAGCTGGACCGATGGCGAGATATCCAGGTTCATTTTAATATCTCGTTCGTTTCCGCTTGCGTTTTTCATCGCGGATCTCGCGGATCGGCGAATAGGTGAACAGACTTTCGGGTTTTAATCAAATTTCAAATTTGATCTCGATCGTCGCAGAAAACGCCAGCTAAATCAGCTGCAACTTCAGCCAGACAGAGACCCATGGGACGGAAAGGGCGGAAAGCCGTCGAAGATGGCGGCAAAGGCGACGGACTGGCCGACGGTGACGGACAGGTCTACAACATCAGGTAGACGGAAGCTCGATCCGCCGAATCCACTGCTCGAGATCGTTCTTGAAACGGTTTCTTTTCCAGGGAGAAGATGATAAAGGACATGCAAGAAGAGATTCGATTGGAGCAGTACAACCAGGCGCAGAGTATGCTGTTGGAGGCTCAGCAGTTGGAAAAGTACGAGACGCAGTTGACGAAGACTCGAGCGGTTCTTGATCGACATTGGTCGGCGTACGCAGAGAATGGTCTTCTCCTGAAGTTGCAGGAAAACGTTGGTATCTCGATCGAACGAACAGTGAGCGAAGGCTTCAATTCCGAATGACTTCCAGTGGGACAGGTACATGGCGTGCGATGGACTTCCGGATCCTGGTTCGTTGTCCGATTTGAACACGTTCCTGTTCGTCTGGACGATGGAGAACGAGGGCGTGAACATGGTCACGGTCACGGGGATTTGCGACGTGATCACCGACGTAGGTCCCACGCGCTGCATCTTGAAAACGAAGTGAAATCGAAAGCTAGCCGCGTTTTCTTTCAGTTGATGGCCAAGCTGCGGAGAATCGTCCGGTTCTCCGACGCCAACCGGACAGAGAACGGCGACGAGTTCGAATCGGTGAGTGCACACACGCTGTCGAACATAAGTTCAGTTCCAGTGGATTCGCAGATGTTCGAACGGAGATTGATTTGATCGAGTCCTATGTTCCACGGTGATACGGCGGCGCGTAGATCGCGAGGGAGCTTCGCGGGAAGCTGCAGGGGTGGATCGACCTCGCGTGCTACCGATTGCTGCGCAACATCGAGGCGAACATGACGAGGGAGGACATGAGAACAAGCAGATACGTGCGCGAGTCGAACCAGATGGTGTGTTGCGTGTGGGCACCGATCGCGTTACCTATCGCCGCGAAACGATTTACGGACAAGGAAAGGTAGCGCGTTGAAGACTGGAGGTTCTCTTGAATGAGAACGATAGACGGCGAGACATACTCGGATTTACCTTTCCATCGGCGTCTGGCACAGGAAGCCGATCGAGGTGACGTTCAACGAGATCAAGCTGACGATCAAATTGCCGGCGGACGTAGACTGCCACCGGATGGCGATCCGGGGACTCTGGCTGGCCTACGATCACTATTCCGTTGAGACCAATTCCCGTAGTATGCCGGAGCTGCCCGAGGAGCTGAGAGACCCTTGGCACAGGGCTCCCGGTACGTTGCTCGCGTCCGTTTCGATGCACGAAATAGCCGTAACGAAACGAAACGATTCTCTCGATAAACGCGGTCGGTGTCGTTCGAGCTTCAGATCTCCTCGAGTTCGCGAGACGGGAGTATCAGGAGAAGCTTCGGATCTGGGAGGAGCAGGCCGAGGAACGCCGGCTACGATTGGAGGAGAAGAAGACGATACTAGAGAAGATGGAGAGTCCGCCGGCTCTGTCGAGCGCCCGCAGGAAAGGGAAGCGCGGCAAGAAGCAGAAGAGGCCAAAGTCTGCCAAGAATAACGCGTCGGAGTTCGAGGAGACCTTGGAGACCTTCTTGCCCGACGACGGGGAGCTGCTGCCGTATCTACCGACGCCCAACGAGATTGTCAGGCAACGGGAAGGTGACAGCTGTCAGCGCGGCAATGCTTAGCTTTAGATAGAAAAGATTCGCGACGCTGGAGCGTGACCTCGCGTCACACAGTGGTCGACAAGTACGAAAACGGGGACAAAAATAAAAAAGAAATTATTTTAGGAATTGAAAACTTGATATGATTCGTTAATATCTGATATGTACGCGTGTTTGATAAGGTTTTGAAATAGTGAAAATTATTTTTATTTTAATCGTCACCTTCAGCCGAACTGAATATATTCCGAGTTGTTTAAGGAACTGAAAATACAGCTTCAAAGTAATAGTAACTGATGTACTTCCGGCGCCGTGTCTCATATAAAGGCGTCTGACACCTGATAAATACAAAAGACATAAAAATACACTTGCGAGTGTATTATATGTTAAGTGTTTCATGTTGAGCGTCCCACGGTTTCGAAAAGTTGACACCACTGTGCGTCGCGCGCGGCACCTTTGCGTTGTTTCTCCAACAGCCATACGAGACAGCTTACGAGGCTAGACAAGTGCCCGACTATCGCTGAGCGGATCGGGCAATTGCCATGAAAGTTCGATGCTCGAAGCGTTTCCGTTTCAGAGGAGAACAAGAAAGAGGTTCGCAAGATATTGTTCAGCCGATGCGGGAAGAGCGAGGTGAACTTGAGGAAGTACGCTGTCCTCGGTGGCGTGTTTCGCGTGGATCTGATCCACCAGCCACCGCAGCCGAAGGATCTCGGGAAAGACACCAGCTTGACCACGCGTGAGTACAAGTTTTCCTTTGAAAATTTACAAACCGAAATTCAAGCCTTCAACGTGGACGTCAACAATGGCACGACAAGAAATCGGCAATTCGGTAATTGGACGTTGCGACCGCGCGCTTTGCAGTGGAATTGCCAAAGGAGCCGCGATTCGCGAAATTCTCGAGACGGTACGAACCTCCGCAGCCAGCGCCGGACTCGGAGAGGACGCCGGAAGTGATCGAGGCCGAGATGAAGGCTCTGGAGACCGCGATGGAGTCGCTGCTACTGATCACGGTGCAGTTAGTATCCTCCTCGTTCGTATCTCTCGAGCTTCTCGAAAACGAATTCTTCCCCGAATCGTCCTCAGTTTGCCGGACACGGTGTTCTGGTTCGAGCCTCCGTTAGTCGCTCACTGGATACCCGAGAAGAAGATCTGGTCAACCAAAGACGTCCACGACATCAAGTACAACGAGGAGAAGCAAACGATCGCGTTCAGAAGCGGAAAATTAGGCGTTCACGGACTGGCCGCGTACAAGTTCGCCAATCTACCGTTCCAGAGTTGGGAGTTGAAGCCGGAAATGAGGAAGAACGGCCGGGAATACGGCGGGGTCGTTCTGAACGTGACCGCTGCCACCGTTCAAGCCGAGTTCGTGGTCAGAGTAGGTTGCCGGCCGGTATCCGCGTTCTAACGTGTATGATATGATAAATTACGATCGCAGGAGGATCGAGTATGCCTGAACTCGTTCGCGGGCGGCTCGTCGACGCCCTTGAAACAAATTCTCGGCGAGTTTGTCGAGCTGGAGACCCTGATCGAGGTAAATCCTACTCCGAAACTTGCTTTCTCGACGAATCACGAATAGAATCGTTTGCTCGTAGCGGATGCAGCGCATCGGCTGCGACCTCTTCCCGGACCGGGACGCGGCCAGCTACTTGAAAGGTCTGCCGTTGAAGCATCCGGTCGCGAAGAAGCATTTGCACGACTGCATGGCCCTGCTGTCTACCAGCTACGTGTTCGCTTGGTCCCGCTGGAACGCAAGCAGGACCTTCTGGGAGATTGTTGTGCAGTTTAAAGAGGTCCACGGCTGTGTTGCCAAAGAGGTAACCGCCTGTCTCTTTGTCGATTTAGCTCTTTGACCGCGCTCTAGGCTAGGATGCTAGGAAGTAGGCAACGGACCTCTCGAGGATATAGACAAATTAGGTTTTCGCGGTCGAAGGGTTAAATGCCAGGTCTTGTACCGAGATCGGCTTCTCATGGCTGTCGGTGTCCTCTCAGCGCACGAATTTAACACTTCTGGTGACTCCGTGGCGAACGATGCGCGTGCGCTGCACCGAAGTCAGCCCCGAGTTCTCCGATTTGCCGCTGAACGACGAAGACAACAAGGTAACCGATCGACAAACGTCCAGTGCGAACGGATCCCGCTTGACCCTGAATACTTACAGTTTTACGCTGACCTATATCAACTGGCGACGAACACGGCAGGCATCAAGACCCGTCTGCTGATCGAACGAGTCTCGTTCAAGCTGGTGACGACGGTCGCGCGGCTCCTCAAGCGCACCAACGTGATCGCCATGTCCTCCTGAATCTGAGGGCGGGAGTTTGCTAACGCAGGGTTACGGCTTTGCTTTCCAAATGAAATCCTTTTTATTCGAATACGTGACGTATCTCGAGCATAAAGCGATATTCAGGAAATAATATACGTCTCCGTTCGATCTGCAGTTGAACGCAAAACGATATCTCGAAGGAAACACACACAGCGATATCGAGATTACGGCTAAGCGGCAATTAGAGTTAATTGATGCGCTTCGACGGGTGGAGTCGAAAATGGACTGGGACCAGGGACTGGAATCGGGACTGGATTCGGGATTGGAATGAGGGACCAGGAACGGGGTTGTGGGATGATGATTCGAGGGACTGGGAGGAAGGTAACAATAGGGAACACTACAATACGGATGTATTCAAGTCGTCTTTGTCTCCGTTACCGTCTCCGTCTTCGTCTTCATCGTCTCCGTCTTCATCGTCGTCGGCTGTCGTCGTAGTCGTCGTTGTCGTCACCTTCGTCGTCGTTGTCGTCATCTTCGTCGTCGTCGTCGTCATTGTCGTCGTTGCCATCGTGAACCCCATAGCCATGGCTAGGCGCGAGCGGCAACGGGCAGCCACCCGTTGCTACCACCGCCGCGCCGCCGGAAACGCGACATCGTTCTAATATATTAATACGTTTGCCTGCCATTTGTTCTGCTCCCCATTTAACATCCACGAGTACATAGATTAATTGTTTGATCTGTTTCTTTCGATACGATCGAGTTTTTTTTAACGTATGTGTACGCAATACGAAGCTAAAAAATATACAGTGCTGCTAACCCAGATCTAACTTGGACACGCGGAAGAGCGGCAGGCCTTGGGTTATCGCCACGCAACAGCCTCCTTTCGGTCTATGTGTCTTTCAATCGGTTCTTTCGATCCTTCGAGCGCTTCTACCGCGTGTCCAGCGAGCACAGGCTGCAACACTTTGTATCCGCTACATTCTCTAACTACGTGTTTCCCTATATTCTTTGCCACCTTCGTCCCGACCGTTTGATATGCGTTCCAAATCGCCATGTACCTTTCTTCTTTTTTTTTTTTCTGTTTTTTCTCTTTTATCTTTTTTGGTTACTTGTCTATCACACTGTCGCAGCGTTGCATTTTACGAAAATATCAACGCCTGTGCGCTCGTCCCGTCTCCTCTGTTTTGACCCCCTCCCCCTCTGTAATGTCGCGCAAAATATTATGCATACAACCACACTCGCACCGAAACGCACGCTCGCACTCACACGGATGCACGTGCACGCGCAAGCGAGCACGGGCGCGCGCGCACACACGGGAAACAGCCGATGCATCGATTCCGTCAGACTAGCGCTCTCTCTCTCTCTCTCTCTTTCTCGCCCTCTCTCTCCCCCCCTACACGCGCACAGTCGTTCCCCTACCATCCTCTTTACTTTCTTTTGTTTTCTTTCTTCCCCTTAACTTCTTTCTGCTGTGGTCTCGTTGCTTCCGGACCGTAGCCTCCAGCGAATCGGTACGAAAGAACGAAGAGGCCGAGCGATCGTTATCGTTTTTCTCAACCCCTTTGCCCCCATGGCCCCCTTGCACCCCACTCCCACCCCCCACCGAACGAAGTTAGGGTTCACGCGTCGCTTCGCAAAAACATAGTGTCACCCGATTTTTTAGCTGAACCGCTCCGCTCGATCTCGTTTGATCTCGCTTGATCTCGCTCGGATCCGTTAACGGGATTCCATCGCGCTGCTAAGCTCGTAAACGTCGAGCAACGACGCGTTCCTCTCCGCGCGTATTAAAATCCTATTAAACGCTCGCTAAAACGTTATCGCAAACTCGAACTTGATTCGTAAGCTGTTTACGATTGAGGTAATCCATGGTATAAGGCCCAATTCTCATCCAGTTCGAACTATAACGCGTACTTAGCTGTATACCCTACGTATCTCGACGATTCGTTTGGCTCTAAAAATCAGTTTAGAATTAACGCGCGTTCTAAGATCGCGACGGAACAGTGTGTTTTCTCTTATTACGTTTTTTACGTTTTTTTTTTCTCATTCTAATCGCAAACGTTCCCTACCGGTTGCTCGACCGACGAACCACCTGGCGTGTTCGATGATCGCCGCTTTCGCTGATCGCCGGCCGTCGCTGTGTATCGTTGTTCGTCTACGTTCGAGCACGGACACGGCCGATGACGTGTGACGGTGACGTTGACGGTGACCGTTCTGTGCTCCCCGACAATGAATCAACAAATAGAAGTCCCCTTTTATCCGATTGACATGAGCCGGGACAGCGTCCCGCGGGCCAGTCCTACTCTTGCGGACTGCCTGTTATCCTCGGCTTTCCGAAAGCGTCGGGCAACGAAGAGCTGAGCAGGCACGGTCGCTCCCGATTCGGAGCACAGTGGCCGGCGCAGAGAGCACAGGACAACCGCCGGCCGTGCCTGGCCCCCACGTTCGACAGAGATATATTCTCGCGATGCGCTCGAACGCTCGCGGCTCCTCTCTCTCCCGACTCGGGCTCTGCCGTCGATTGGATTTTGGCACTTGATTTGATGGCGCGTGCACGCTTCCGTGCGGCGAGCAGTTCTCCGCACGGAAGCGGTCGCGCGAACGCTTCTCTCATCGTCGTCGTCGTCGTCGACGTGCAAGCTCGGTCGCGCGAGGACGAGCGCCGACTCGTCGACCGTGCAGCGCAAGATCGAACGCAACCATTCAAAGGAAGTAGGGACTCGGCTCGAGCGACATCGTTTTAACGCGCGGCGTTACACCCCCGAAGCGTCGCGAGCCACGTAGGATACCTTCCGGATCAGCGGAAGCTGTCTAGTAGAGATTCCTATTTACCGTGTAGTAAACGATTCCGTCTCTCAATCCGTGTAACGTACACGTGGCACGTGAAACGCGTTAAGAATTCGTATTCACGGATCCTTGGTTTCTTACGGTACGCGCCACGTGTACACGTGTACTTTAGTACACGTTCAAAACCGCGATTATCTACTGATCGTTTGCGCCGCGATCCGCGAGACGCAGCGGTGGACGTGGCGAGCGCGACGCTACGGAGAGAACGCCGCGATACAGAGTGGCTACGACATACAAACGTTAGTCTAACGGTTTTCCTTTTGTGCTAGAGGATACTTGGGTGTACACAGATGCGATGCGTGTACGTGCGGATGTGTCCGAATCCTGGCAACGAGTGTCGCGTTGCGCGCGTCGTGCCTCCGAGCCTGAACAGAGTGAACGCCACACGTTGCGATCACGTGTGCCGATGAATCGTTGCCGGCTGGAGACGAGGCTCGAGCGTTCGCGACGGCTAAGATGCGTCTCGTTCTCGAGAAACGATCCCGTTCGACGTATGTATCGAGTTCGTCGCGCTCCAACGTTCTCCGCGCAGCGAACGCACCGATCCGCGTCTACGGAGCGCGTCGACGCTCGTGGTCTCGCACGCTATACTCGTCTGTCGCCGTGATCTCCTTTGTTTTCTTTTGTTGTTTCCTGTGTGTTGTTTTACTCTGTCGTGCGGTGTCTGTCGAACCGCGCACGCAAACACTAACGCAAACACTAACGCAAACACTAAACGCAAACCCCTAAACGCAAACACTAACGCAAAACGCAGACGCAAAAATTGCACGCGCACACTCATGCTCCCCGAGCGCAAACATGTTCTGATTTTTTAAATTTTTGTTATACTTGTTTTTTCGGCTTTCTCGTTTTCTTCTTCTTCTTCTTCTTCTTCGTCTTCTCTGATTACTGGTAATCTCTCTGTTTGTATGCGTACAACGTGGGATTCCGCGCGCGGAAAACGCGGCTCCATTTTGCGATCCTGTCGATCGGTACTACGGTTTATCGTCAACAACAGCAAACTAGTTGGATGTGTAACGCTTAAGATTAATTCAAGGTATAACACCGATCACAATTTTATCGTCGCTTCCAAAAAACTCCGACTTTGTCGATACAAAAGTTCCGTCAAAAATATCGCTGCTTTATCGTTTTCTACTAGTAATAATTCAACATTGTGTTCCGGTGTCCCGTTCCGATCGATCGTCAAATTTCAGTTGCGACGTTCGATGACGAGAGGATGGGGGAGAGAGAGAGAGAGAGAGAGAGAGAGAGAGAGAGAGAGAGAGAGAGAGATAAGGGGGAGAGAAAGATAGAGAGAGAAGGGGGAGAGAAAGAGAGAGAGAGAGAAATTGTTAGCGAAGATGTGCGGGTGTGTGGGTGGGGGCAAATGCTGGACAGAATTGAATGGAATAGAATAGTGAATAGAGGGTGGAACCGGAAGAACGGCTGCGACAATACGAAAAGGTTTCGACCTTTCAGCGATGCGCAGACGATCCGCAAGTGGAACGTGAAATGGAGGAAGACAGTTGGTAAAAGACGATGAAACTCGACCAAAGAAAATAGATTGTGGGGCATCGAATCGACGAGTAGGTCGAGGCTCGTTTCAGGTCGTCCGCGGACCCTTCGATCGCGAGCAGGAACGCGCAGAAAGACAGAGATTCGTTCTTTGGAAACGCGTTCGGGACGAACGAGATTTTCCTCCCGTTCACGCGATGCTGGAATCGAAAGACACCGGATTTACGAGACATAGAAATACGCGGAGTCGCGTTGTGTCAACGGGTAATTCGAAGCAACGGGTATTACGTACTCGGTACGTACTTACGCGTGCAAAACAGCCATAAAAATAACGTTCGATGTAAATGTCAATAAAGTCGCGAAAGTAACATCGATCGGTCGCGTTCGTCGAGCGTCTTGGCCGCTCGATGTATGACGTATACGTCGCGCGGCACGCAATTTTGCGTGGGAAAACGAGCTCGTTATCGTTCGAGTGAAAGGTGAATTCGATACACTTTTGCCAAGAGTCGTTGTCGTGTACGAAAGAAAAAGACAGACAGCGTACGTGAAACAAACGGAGCAAAACCAGAGAGAAACAGAGAGAGAGAGAGAGAGAGACAGAGAAAGAGAGAGAGAGAGAGCGAGTGAAAGAGGGGGGGAGGGAGAGAGAGGAGGAGAATATGAATAAGAACAGAACGACCGGAAGTATCCTGGTAACCGGGGACGAACGAAATGTACCGACATCGATAAGAGAACGAGTCGATAGTGAAATGAAGGGGTCGATACGGTTCAAACGGAAATCGAGTTCGCCTCACGGGATTCTTTTCGTTCAACTCGAAACCAGCTACTGGAATTGTCTTGATCCGTTGTTTGCTCGGTCCCGTACCGTTCTTGTATCTCCGATCCGATCCGATCCGATCCAATTCGAACTGATTCGATCCGTCTCGTCTCGACCCGAGGAACTCCCGATTCGAAGTCCCCCGAATTTCTCATTCCGGTTTCGCGAGAATAGTTGACCATAGTGAAAGAGAAAACTGTCCTCGCGTTTTACTCGTTAACCGGCCGACGACGCGATTTCGTCTGGTGAAACGCAGCAACGGAAAACGTACACGTTTGTTTGGTCGACGTTCGGACCGGAAACCGTGGCGACTCGCCGCGCGTTCGAAACCAGGCGAATCGAAACGATTTCGGTCGGTATCGCATCGTCGGAAGACAAGGAATATTCAAAGTTTAGCAAGGTTCGAAAGACCGGGAGGTACTGGTTCAAGGGTATGACGATGAATTCGCTCCCGCGAAATCCAAGTGTCGCGTGCGCCTACGTTTACTTGTTCCGCCTCCGTTTACTCCGGCTTGAGCCGGTGCCACTGGACGATCGTCTGCCGTGGCTTCGTGATCATGTCCTGCCAGTGTTTTGTTTCGCTCGCCCCGCTGCCGTTCTTTCCTGCAACAAAACCCAACAGCTTACACCACTTCACGCTCTCCGGTATAAAAACGAATTTTCAAGTTCCTTTGCGAGCGTTAAGGCACGCGTACATCTGAGAGTTTCCGTTGATAGTTGCTCTCGAGAGTACTCTCAATTTGTGTGTCCATTTGAGAGTACTTCAGAAATTTTTGCTCTCGGTGATTGACGTAAGAGTCAACTCTCGGAAGAGTTCTCTCAGGCATATGGCCATTTGAGTTTCTTGCGTGTAGGTTTCAGATGAATTTCGATAGTTACAAGAGAAAACTAACTAGAAGATTCTTAGCTATACGAATGGCGTTCGTATAGCTGCTAAGTTGCTCGGTGAGGGAAAAATTAAACGTGTCCATTTGCGAGTTCCAACTTACTGTTCTCTCTCGGAGAGTTTTTCGTGCAGCTCTCCGCTAGCAGTCTCAATACCATGTACAGGCTGTATAAAAAGTAATGATCATCCGTTCTAAGGGTGAATCTACACTTCTGGATCGTTAGACATTTGTAAGAAAAACTTGCCGCAAAATTGTTTATAGCAAAGAAAATTGTTGGTGAAGTTGTTTTTTGATCGGGAGACGATCACTTGGTACGGGCCTTGCGACGAGTGTCCCTTTAAACTTCGCCTGGCATAAGGCACGCACACGATCATGTTTTGTTTCATCGACACGGTCGTGTGGATTGTAGTAGTAGACTTATGACTAGGGATGGGATCAAGTACCTCGCAAACAGGTTCGAACTTTGATTGATTGAATTCGAACTCTCTATAAGTACTTCGAAAAACAGAAATAATACTCCTAAGTATACTAGAACCAGCAACAATGCCTATTGCGCAACATGATTGATCGTGAATGATAGTGATTGACTAATTAATACAATGTGCGTATTTGCGTAAACATCATTCTGCATAATAATTGTTGCGCAATATGCTTGATTGTGAATGGGCCCGTTAACGCCAAACCTACCGAGCTTTAAAAGTGACTGGTGCATGTTTCCTTATAAAAATGACAAGATTGATTTTATTTAGACTTTGTGCAGGTCCTACTGTAACACGTGCTCCACTAAAGATATCTACTTATACGATCATGTCGTATGGAATTATTTTTATTATATCAATAATCGTAAAATAAAACATCTGGAACCGGTCATTTTGATCGGTGATGGTAGGTTTAGTGTTAACAGCTAAACTCCAAGGATAAATGAAAACGAAAGGGATTCGGGCGCGGTGACGTTCGACGTATTGCGGAATTAACGTCCGCTTCACTTTTATCGGAAAAGATGATTTTCTCTATTTATTCGGTCTCGGACGAGAAAGCTCGAGCTATAAGTAGAAAATATCTACTTTAACGAAGGTGTTCGCACGAGGTATTATAGAATCGGAGCTAAATTAATGCCATCACAGGTATCCCTACTAAATAAAGTTGAATCGGCTCACCTGCCAGTTGAATCCGGCCGATCAGCTCGTTTCTCCCGATATTATCGAAGTCCATGACCATCACGTCCAATGAACACTCTCGAATCTTCTCCCAGGGAACGTTGAAGGAGAACGCCTCGTTGAATACCGGATTCAAGGTACACTTAAATATAGGGGTCTTCCGTTTCTCGATTCTCTTGTCGCCGAATTGCAGCCAGACTTTGACGTACGGGTCTGGAGGAAGAGCGACACGGTCATTGGCTACTTGACGAACGAACGAACGAACCGAACGGCTCGTTTCGAACAGCCCTCACCTGATTTCCCGTTGATGTCTTTCGCTTTGAGGTTTCTTGCCTTCAACAGCGTCAAAGTCAGCACGGAATTGCTCGGATGGTAGCACAACGAGCACAACAGTTCCCCGCACTTGTCCTTCGCCGGAGGCTTCAGGGCCTTCCAGAACGAGGGTTTCTCCGAAAAGTCGACCTACGGCAATCGAATCGATCAGCGAATTTCCGAGCAACCACGCGGGCGCGGTCACCGACGGTCAGCGGCGGTCAATGACGGTCACCTATGCCTATAACTATACCATCGGAAATCTAGCGTCGTTCGGGGTTGAACAGCTCCCCGTATATTTCACGGGCTTTCCTCGAACTTCAATTTCGAGATAAAAGGGCCGCTGAGTCGGATAAACTGGAGCGACGCGTTATTATCAATCGACCAAGGGTTGCTCGATCCTTCCGACAACAATTGGTTACCTTTCCGGGCTGTTTTAAGGCTACAGGGACATTGAGAAACTCATGGGCACACGGTGTGTCTGGGTCCAGCAACGGTTTCGGGTCTTCCGCTCAATTTTAGGGCTTCCGAAGATAAGATTGAATCGAAAGGAGAGGCAGCTGCGAGAATGAAACTAAGAGTCTTGCGGAGGGCTCCGGGTCCTAAGAATACCATATATGGACACCGAAATAATCCTACCTGGCAGAGCGGCAGAAACATCTCGCCGATTGAATCATCCCTCGAGAATCGGTCGTAGTCGAACACGTGTAAGTGCAGTACTCTGCTCTGTAACTTCTGAATCGGAAAACCTATAAACAGCGAATGAATGGCGTAAAACCGTGAACGGTCGCGATGACCCGCTCGTTCTATCGGTCAGTAGGACGAGATAGGATGGGACACGGGGCAGGTCGTTTTCGTTTACCTTCGAAGTAAAACGTTTCGTTCCAGCGTGGATTGAGCGTGCGCCTTTTTATTTTGGTCTCGAGTCGATGCTTCTTGTCCGGCAGAAGGGTGACACGAACGTAGGGGTCGGACGTCCCGGACAGATCCTTCGCCGGTAAATCCTTGCCCTGGAAACAAACGAATCTTGGCTCGTCCCTTCGTCTCGTCTCGTTTCGTTTCGTCGCGTGTGGTACCTTCTGCCGTTCCTCGCGGTATTAGTTAAGGTAAAGGCACTGAATTTTCAAAAATGTCTATAAAATTTGAATGACACAGTTATTTGAAACAAGTTCGTTCTGTTACACAATGTAAGAAGTTCACAAACAGCATTTTCACGCATAGAGTCTCTCGATTTAATAATGGATGAAAGGCATTTACTATTATTCACGCAGAGAATTTTTCTTAACTGGATAACGATTGGTGCTTTTACCTTTCTAGGGGTGGACGGGTACCCGAAAATATCCTAACCCAGACCCGACCCGACGTTAACTGAGGGTGCCAGAGTATCATATTCCGGAGAATATATCGATCCAACCCGAACCCGAAATTTTCGGGCGCCCGCCCACACCTAGTGGTTACTTAACGTCGAAACAGATAGGTATTAACCCTTTGCACTCGCAGCTATTTTAACTCGAAAATTAAACATTTATTCCAACCTAGAATAATTCCATTCTATGTAATTTTTTTCATTTTATGGATATGATATTGATATAATACCTCGTACAATACTTAAATGTTTAGTAATTAGATACATACCAGCATATTTAATAATGTAAACAATATTTTGAAAAATGGTACTGCAACCCAGTCAGCAAAATCTGATTGTGCAGATTAAGACCAAATGTCTGCAATCGTACTTGCGAGCAGAAGGTGGTCATTTTGGTGCCAAGAGATGTATGGAACAGGATTTGGTTCTTATTTGCTCTGAATCTGCAGACCAAAACCTGTCGCCAAATATCGTGCCTAATGCAGAAACAGATGGGTCCGTATTTTGACGCCAGAGTTGGTGCCAAATTCATACCAAATCAAGAGAAGATTACTTACTGGGAATTTTTAGTGGTGTCTCAGAGTCAAAGTTGCGCTAATTCAATTACGCAATTGGATTACACTGTATTTCAATTACATAGTAATTCAACTACGTCGTAACTGAAATACATAATTCAATACAATATGACTGAATTACAATGTAATTATAATTGCTGGAGTAATTCAATTGTAATTCTGTACAACCGTGCTCAGGGTCACCACCCGAGTGCTAAGGGCTAAGGATACGGCAGAAGCAAAGACGGTCGAACCAGACCGAACACGGCACTGACTTGTATGATGCGAAGGATGAGCGTCGTATTCTGGAAATCGTACTCGAGGCTGAAGTGTATTTGACCGACGTTTTCGCTGGGCTCCGAATTATCGATGTACATGTCGACCAACGACATGGATCTGTTCTGCAGGAACGCTTTCTGCAAAAGACAATGCATATCGATCGGTGTTTTCTTTTCATCGATCTGTCGTGCAAACACAGTTCGGCAAACCGAACTTAGTTAAGGTTCTGACGGCGAGCGTCGCGTCGCGTCGTGCAAATCTGTTTCCCCGTCGACCCCCCTTTCTCGATCAGCAAAGAATAATATTAGGATACTGGCAAGCGAACGGTTCTCGTCGACAAGTGCCAGACGTTCCTTCCGTCGCGACGCCTCTGCCGTTCTCATGTGGCGCGGCGATAAAATCCGCAATATAGGCTAATCGCGTTATTTCGTTTTATTATTGATGAATACTCGTGTTCGTACAATTGTTCCGAACCCGAGTGACCGTGACTTACGGGCAGCGTTGGTCCGCGAGTTCAAACTGGGGCACAACGCGATAAATAAATTAAAGTGTGAAGCTGCTCCCGATTTATCTCCGACAGTCTTCTTCGACGATCAAACTTCCTACTCCGTGAAATGTTACGACCATTGTCTGGTGCGATAAAACTTCATCGCGGAACGAACGTCCGCGGAAGCCTTCGAAAACTTCGCGACATTCTACGCGCGCGTCGCGTCGCTGCAAGCTGGAATTGTAATCTCCCGCCTAATACGAACGAGGCTGCTTCATTTGTTTCTGGCGTCTACTCGACATTGATTAAGAACTCTTTTGTTTCACGCCCGAGGAGTAAAATATACATACGTCTCGCGAGCCGTTCCCCGTGTACATTTTATTCTTGACGCGATGCTTCGTTAGTTTTAGAACTCAATGTCCCGAGAATGAATATTTTTGTCGGACAGACGGAAAAATGTAATGCGCGTATCGATCGATCCGGAAGGTGTCCGGTCTAACGGCAACCGTATTTTGATCGTCGAAAAAGTCCTCTACTTTTTCCCACTCTAAGTGGAGCCGTTTGTTTTTATCGTTGGATACCGGTAGAAACAGCGATCGACTTGGATTTTTGCTAATCAAGGCTGCGCGACGATCGTGATGTCGTAGATTAATGATCTTGTCCTTGACGACTACGAACGCGAGTACACAGTCCCATATAAAAGACTATCGATTTAGGAAGATGCTCCGCGCTCGTCGGAACATTCGCTCGAATCAAATAACTTAAAATAAGCTTTCCAAGAGATATTTCAGGTGTTCGAGTCAGGTGGTGCAACCTGAATATAATTTAACCTTTGTCATACCAAGGTGGAAGGATCGATTTTCTCAAACCTCCACAAAGATCGTCAATTTTTTCTCTAGACTTCGTTTTTATCCATTCAAATTTTCCAAAATCGCTGATAAAGTACATAGAAACATGCCAGAACATTTTTAACGGTTGCCGGATGGTATGAAATATACAATACAATTAGTCCTCTCTTTCGTTGTATGTACACCGACATTTCTAATGGTGCGTCTGTTATCAGTAGAGTACAGATTTTTTATAATAAAAATGAGTAGGAGACATTTGATCCTCCGACAGCGGAGCCTGGGTCTATTTAGACGCAGAGTATCCGAAGCGTCATTCAATTACTCATGTGTCTCATAATTCCTTCAACGTCCGGAAATGGGAGGTTCCTGAGAGCATTTGAAGCAACATTTTCCCTTGCGAAAATGGTGTCCGCGGCTTTGCTAAGGAGTTATTAACGAAAAACACGGACCAATCAGAGCGCGATCTAAACGCCTGTTGGCACAGGCCGCCCGACGCGACAACTGTCAATTGGCTGACTGTGCCAACACGCGTCTAGGTCGCGCTCTGATTGGCCCGTGTTTTTCGTTAATAACTCCTTAACAAAAAGCCGCTGTCGCCATTTTTGCAAAGGAAAATGTTACTTCAGATGATCTCAGGATCCTCCCATTTCCGGATGTTGAAGGAATTTTGGGACACCCTGTATAGCTGCTGCATTGGCAACAACAAAAAGATTGACGTGTCTGCACGAAGTGCCTTTAAAAATGGGTTTTAAATAATTGGTAAATAAAGCAGTCCGTGGATTTAAACATCATCAAAGCTATAAGGGACCTATTCACGATTAAGCATTTTGCGCAACAATTATTGTGCAGCATGATGTTACGCAAATCCAAATTGTATTCACGTTGACACATAATTTGAGTAATTTTGTACAAACGCAACCCGTTTGTTGTGCACAAAATATAAGGAAATTTTGATTTTACACAACAGGTTGCGCAATTAGTCAATCACTATCAGTCACGATCAATCATGTTGAGCAATAGGCATTGTTGCGCAAAATGCATGATCGTGAATAGGGCCCTATAATTATGAAAATGAAAACGGTAGAAACAAAGGAATTAGACGATATTGATAAGAAATTTCGAATCTCCTACAATTGTTTAAGAAAAAAAATTCTTTGATTTTTTCCTAAAGATTCGTAGTCCGGTGATCAGCTCGTGGCGAGCTAGCTGGCAACAGCGAACAGCGTTCACTCGGTGAGTGTATATCGGTAAGGCATACATATGTATGAGGGCAGATCGCGTGCCAATTATGCCGAGTATTTTTTCACAGTGCTCATACGACGTTCTTGTAATGTTTCTGAATCCTGTTCCGTGATTTTATTCCATCATTCGTTAAACATATTCCACCAGAGACGCGTCTTTTTCCGAGAATTTCTGTTTGCCAGCATCGCATCGGCGGTTTCTTTGTTCGCGGCACGATCGCGACCAGTTTTGCCTGGTGCACAGTGGGATCGCGGCTCCAAAAACCTGGCAGAAACTCGAAATATGAATATTCAAGAATTCATGTTTATCCGTCAGTAAATTGTAATTAAGAATATGGTCTTGTAGAATCAGTAAAACATATCGATATTGAAAAGCCAAGTTCGATGTCATTTGAGTTGGAAATTGGTCATTGCTATTGAGTTTAATTATGGAGTGAAAAATAGATGTTTGAATAAGTATATTTTCGTAAGTACGCGACAATATTTACCAACCAAATTAATATGGCTTGTTCGTCTAGTGGCAAGTGAAGGATTATTAGCAGACTGCATATCTTTATGCAAAATAAAAATATTCTGCATCCATTGTGGAAAGCAGTAATTAAATAAAAATTCATTTAATCCCTTAATAGTCTTTTTACGTTAAAACCAACGTAACAATATTCTTAGATTTTTTATATTTTTCACGGTTTCATAATTCATGCAGTTAATTTCTTCATAAATGCATAAAAATCCGCAGTGCTTTTTAGAAAAAATTGTAATATTTAGTTACTGTGAGCTATTTATTACCTTGAAAAGATAATAAAGTTTTTATATATTCCTGAGGTTTTAGTCATAATCCCAGTCCGTCCCAGACAATTTCTTTTGCAAAATGTCGAGATATAATCTAAATTTATTGCTAAAAAGATAAAATTGCAGCTGTTATGTACTTTTCGAAAAATTCCAGTTTTTTATGTACGGCACCATGGCGATGCAGCGTGTGTTTCCGGATGAAAATTAATATTTATATTAGTATAATAAAGGTTCGTGATCATTTAATATTCAAATAATAAATTACATTATTTAGACATAATTTACATGCATAAATAATTTTTTCCAGCGTTTCGTTGGAAGCACTCAATTATCACAATTTTTCAAGGGTTTCTGATTATCTGGGAGAAAAGTTGTCTCGAACAAAAGTTGAATAATATTTAAACATCTACAAATTTCTATACACGGTGAGTCACCGAACGTTGCCACCTCAAATATCTTTTTTGTTTTTAAAGCCTAAGTATGAAGTCTACAAATAAGGGGTTTCGAAAATTAGTGAGTGCTTAACGACTAGACTTCGAATTTTGAAGGCTTAATACACAATAATAATGTTCTGTGTCTGTTATATGGACTTAGAAAGTTTATACGTGCATGGGTAATTATAGTCACTGAATTCCTAATGAAAGGGACTATTATTGTAAGTGTTTTAAAAAGGGTGCTTCCATTTAAACAAATGGAGGTGACCTTGATATCTCTAAAAAAGTCACATAAAAACGAAAATATTTTTCGTATCACATATGAGCCCCACTGAACCATTCAACTTTGTCCTTCAGACATTTGAGGTATCTTTAAAAACGGCAAAGATATTTGAGGTGGCAACGTTAGGTGACTCACCCTGTATATAAAATTTCTAAAAAAGTTGTTTTTCGACAGAATATAAAAATCATTTTGATTTTTTAAATATTAAAATGCATTTTTGAATTTTTTATATTCAACGGGCTAATACATTATGACCTTGAATCCATAAATAACACTAAAATAGTTTTTCCGACTTTTCGGACACAATAGCTACTGTACATCTCCGAAAAGTTTCCAGAGGTAAAAAGCTCGCACAAGAGATAAAATTGACATTCTCCCCTTCTCCCGTGGACCGGTACTACGTATCGAGGTCGTCGAATGACTCTGCTTCGTGTACCAAGGGTTAAAACACGAGAACGCCGATCGCTGTTTATTTCCCAGCGGCCTAATCGTGCCTGCGCCGGGAAATTGGAAACTACAAACTAGAAACTAGAAACTAGAAACTAGAAACTAGAAACTAGAAACTAGAAACTGGAAGCTAGAAACTAGAAGCTAGAAACTAGAAAGTGGAAAGTAAAAACTAGGAACTAGAAGCAATTAGAAATCAGAACAAACCGAGGGATGATCTCCTTTGACGTTCTGCAGCTGTTTGTTTTGTGCTCCTGCGGTCGGCGTGCGAGGCTCACCGGCCCCTGCGACCATGGTGCCGGCACTGCTGCCGGAAGCCGGATTACCACCGGCGATGCCGCTGGTGCTCGCGTTCGCATTACCCGCGCCCGTTCCTGAACTACCCGTGCCGGAGCCTGATGCGGCGGACCCGCTGCACCCGAGGACCGTTCCAGAAGCCGAGCCGGTCGCTGTGAGGACGGTACCGCCCGCGCTTGTCCCGCCGCCTCCACCGCCGAGGCCGCCACCGGAAGCCGCCGGTTTGTTCGCCGGACTACCGGTCGTTCTGAAGCAGATTCACCCGTTTTGTTACCCAATCCTTCTACAATCCTGCCACAATCCTTCCACAATTCACGATCCACACCCGTCCCCACCCGTATCGCTACTGCTACCCTCGTCCTCTTTTCGTCGCTGTCGTCGCTTATCTGTCGCAGAAACGCCGTTAAACTATAACATCATCTCTTCTCTCACTGCCCGTTTTTCCGAAGAAACGTACAGGAACGACGGTGGTCTTGATTGATACGATCGCACACATGTAGAACGCCTCGCAATTGCATAACGTAGATCAAATATCGCTTTATTCCATTATTATCGTTTTTTATTTTATTCGAAAACACCGGCGGACGTGTTGGGTTGTTGGGTAAGCTTCAACCCTTACCTATTCGACTCTCGTTTGCCTGGCTTAACCCTGCCTGTGTGCTCGGGCGAATATGACGCTAAACTTTTACACCAAAGCTCGCGCGGCTTTAGAAAAAAAGTCTTCCGGTCGATAGAATGACTTGGGGAAGATTTATACGCCTCGTATTTAAACATTGAAATGCGATTGCACGCCGCGATCGACACAACGGAAAGTCGCTACGATAACAAAGACGCAGAGCGGTCGAGTTCGCGGAATCTTCTCTCCGACGTGTAAATTTTAAACTTTCTTTCTTACGATCAACCGAGCCATGCGCCCCATTTTATTAGATCTTCCGTCATCTTATTAGTCACGTCTTTACACCCTCCGCTATAGAATTTCTATGGGCTCCGCGTCGAAAGGCGTAAAAAAAACTTTGAAACTCGACCGACAACCCAGCAGAATCTTACTTAATTCGCGTCTCATCGAATTTGCCTATGAAAATGCGAATTTGCATAAAGTTCCGCAGTCTAGTCGTAACAGCTGTCCACCCCACCCCTATCGCTTGAACGTTATAAGCCCGTAGCGATTGGAGTCGACCGGACAGCTGTTATGATAGCTGCGCTGGCTCGACGCCTCGGGACACTAATTTTGTTTCGTTCGTGCGCTAGCGTTTTGCACCTATAATTAACACGAAAGGTTATTCGTGGACTGCGAAACTTCGCACGAACCCCGTTCCCGATCGTTTTACCGAAAGTCGAAGCAGCGGAAAAATAGCTGTCGTCGAGCCTGGAAGTGCTGCATGACAAAAACGGAATAGAGTTGTCGCGTGTTACGAATCGTCTGGAAACGGACCCTACGACGCGCAACGCATCGGATAACGCGGGCAAGTGGTCATAACGACTGTCCACCGCGTCCCGGTAGCTGCAGGCGTACAGCACAGCGAATTGATACATACTGGCAGCGATAAGCATGCGATCGTATCGGTTCCACCGCTGTCGCATCATTCTTTCGAAAAACGAGCAGCGATAGCTGGACTGCGGACTTTTATGCGGACGCAGATTTTCGTTGGAACGAGAGAAAAATTGATTCCCTGCCTCGCCGTGTTCCAACGGGGATGAGAAATCCCTCGCCAAACTTGGTCGAGCATGATCGTTCCAACTTTTTCTGGAAGAAAATGCTGCGAGCGCGTCAGATCCGCGCGATAACGCGTGCTCAAGCAACGACGACGACGACAACGACGATCCGGAACGCTACGAACTACGAGAGCTCCCCGTTCTATAAAGTGTTGGCAGAGGCTTGCAAGCTGCGAAGCAACGCGGGTTTTTTTCGGGTGCCACGGTTCCTATGGCGCTACGATGCAAAACAAGACCCAGTAAGACGCGAGTCCCGGGGACAGAAGGGTTTTGGACCGCCCAGCGGTCCCAGCGAATTCAAGAGGCGGACAAGGTATAGCACGACGCGTACACCAACGGGTACGAGCCACGGAGAAAAAACCGTTCGTCGCTCAAAGAGCTTTTGGTTCTAGACGCGGAAACGATCCTCCACGGGAATACACGTGTATTTATGCACGATACGAAACCACGTGGAGGCTACGGTGGAAGGAAGATTCGATCGAATACAGAGAGAGAGCTACTTACGAGTAGGGAACGAAGCAGCGGCCATCCGTGGAACGGAACGTTCCCGTTAACAAGGAGAATTGAAAGAAGACAGAAAAAAGTCACGTGAGAATTCGGTTCTCTCGTATGGTAAAACGGAGGGGTTTTTCTCTCTGTTTCGCCAGTTCATACTTACTCCAACTGGGCTCTGCATTCCAATGGTAACACACGCCGAAAGTAGGCATGAAACAAAAGAAAATGAGACAGGAGTTAATGAGTTTCGACGAGGCTGCTTCCGAGAACACGCCGACGAGCGAGAGGATACCGTCTCGTCGGGATCAAACTGTGTGTCACGAAGCTCTACGTGTGGACGTGTGGACGTGTGGAGTTCTATGGCCATTCCCAGCCATCAATTTTGATCGTTTCGCGGTGTTGTTCGCTCCTCTGAGTCGAGGAAAAGTGGAGTCGAACGGACGCTTCGAATCGGATGCTATCGAGTTTTCGCTTTGTAACGCGGCGAAATGGAAAATCAGAGCGATTCGAAGCTGAACAGAGGGACAGTATGATGCAGAGAGTGAGTGAGAGAGAGAGAGAGAGAGAGAGAGAGAGAGAGAGTGAGAGCGACAGCGTCAGAGTAAGAAAGAAGACAGACAGTCAGAAGGGTAGAGAGAGAGAGAGAGAGAGAGAGAGAGAAAGGCAGAGTATGTAAGAGAGAAAAGGGGTGTATGAGAGAGAAGACAGACAAACAGACAGACAAAGGTAGAGAAAGAGAAACGTACAGACAAAGAAAATCGATAGATCGATGGATAGAGCGGCACGAGGCGCAGAGATGCTCGAAAACGAGAACAAAGAAAAATACGCTCGGCTCCGCTCCGCGCGGAGCAGCGTCCGATAGGAGCCGATCCGCTCGCATCTCTGAAGGTTTGCGCGCGAGGGAGCAATAGCTTCCAGTGTGTCATGGTTACTTTACGACTGTAGTCTTTAATTACCCGAGAGTGGATCGTTGAAACACGCACATCTTACCTGGTGGTATAATACTCGAAGAAAGCGACCAGTATTTCCAAAGACCTCGAGACTGCAGCCCACATGGTGGTTCTTTTACCCGGGAGTTTCGATAACTGTCTCTGTGTTTAGCCTTGACTAGCGCGTGAACAAGTTCACATTCCCGATCCGCGCTATGTCCCAGGTTCACCGGTCTCCTGTTCGGTTGCACGCGCGTTTCGAGCACGAACACGGTCTGAACAGTAGCGATTCATGCAATTTCAGTGACCACGGTAGGTAAATAGTAAATATGTCGCGCTCGAGGTGAGCCAGGGGGTGTGAGAAATTGTTGTCTCGCTGTCTCGGGGATTTGCTTGGTGGATGAACGGACGGCCGGTCGGTCGGTCGGTCGGTCGGTCGGTTGGTCGGTCGGTCGGTCGGTCGGTCGAAAGAAGGGTGTTGTTGGATCGATCTCAGCTACACTCGCCGGTACTACCGCCGCCGCCTCCACCACTGCTGCACCTCGAGCACCAGCACATTTGCCGTGCTTCCTATCTAGGCGGTACCGACGACGCGACGACAGAAAGACAGACACGGACTCTTGGAATTCGGGACTCGGGGCCAGCTAAGGGACTCGCGACAACGCCGAGTGGTTCTAGAGCGAAGTGGAGCGACGACTCCTCGACGATCTAGTCGATGGCTAAGGCTCCGTGATATCGCCTATAGTCGGAAAATGAACGACACATCCGAAATCGAGTCAGGGACGCATTGGGTCGCGCACGTGGCAACGACGTTCGCGAAGGTCGATAGACACGGCGCGCGCATCTCGCTGGACACGCGAACCCTACCTTCGAATCCTCCGTAAACTATCAACAGAGATACCGAGCGAGTCGTCGAAACGATGCCGCACCGGCCTAAACGGTTCGATTGTTCCCGATTTTATTCCTCTCCCTCGACTTTTCCGAATCTCCACGCGGCGATACACCGGTTTTATCTCACGATTTCAAGTCGACCGAGTCTTCCACGGACCTCGCGAAACCTCGGCGTCCCACAGCGAAACGACGTGCCGACGAATACTGGCGTCGGCTTCGACTTTGCGCCAGTAAAAAGTGAAAAGTTCTCGGGCCAAAGGAAATTACGTACCTATCGCGGGGACGATCGATCGGAACGCACGCGCACGCCACAAGAACCGAGTTCCTGGCCGTGGCGCGGCTCGGTCAATGCCGAAGAACGTCTAAGCAACAGGTTCTTGGTCGAGGTACGCGCGCGCCATAACTTCCACGAAAACTCATAAAATCCTAGTTTGTTTTAGGCCCGGATTTACATTGGGGTTCCGGGATTATTCGGGGTTTTCCGATTCGAACGTCGCCGCACGGAGGGGTCGTATTCGTCCCAACGAATCGACGCGACGGGAGAGACGCTCGCGGTTCGAACCACGGTAAACCCAAGAGTCTTCTCCGTTCCGTTTGCCCAATGACCGAGGGAACCTTCGATGAAACAACGTCTCTACCGCCACTCCACTGCACTCGCAAGGGTTGTTATTCCAGGCCACCCCTTCTGATTTTCATAAAATTTGCATACAACAAGCAGCCCGGGAAAATATTCCACGCGAATTTTTATTTTAAGGAGTCCGGCACGTAGCGCGGAGGTGAAAATAGTCACAGATTCAAGGCTGCAAAATCTTTAAGTCTATTTTCACGTCCTGGGGCGAACAATGGCCGCTAAAATTGTCGCCAAGAGTCGAACGTCTTCGGCGATTTCGCGACGTAGTATGCTAATTTCATGAAAATTGGTGGGGACATTGCCAGTTCAAGACCATCTCCATCTTCGATCGAGTTTTC
Organism: Lasioglossum malachurum; assembly: GCA_028455605.1. Classification (NCBI taxonomy): domain Eukaryota; kingdom Metazoa; phylum Arthropoda; class Insecta; order Hymenoptera; family Halictidae; genus Lasioglossum; species Lasioglossum malachurum. Next base: position 11,388,501 of record CM052313.1, on the reverse strand, counting down.
AATGGAGGACCTTGAAGTCTATGAACGTCGTCGATACCAAACGAGCAGCTCGTTCACCAGGGAGTGCTCGGAGCGAGCAAAAACGCATAATTTCCCTTCCTTTTTGCTCGTTTCGCGTTCGGGAGCGTTCTCGACAGAGAGATCTACCGATCACAAGGGGCCATCCACGTAGCGATGATCGCGACACCGCACTCGATCCGCGAGCCACCTGTTACTCGCGTACTCTGTGTGCGCATCGCATAGTTCCATCGGACGCTAACGATCGCTAACGTTACACGCGTTATGGCTTTTCTCGAGCTGGCGGTGTCCCTCTTTGCCAAAGGGGGTGCTCGCATGGAACGCGCGAAGGGAAGAGAATCGAGGGACGTGGAAGCCGATCGGCGAAGAATAGACTGCGGCTGTTTACGTTCACGCGAGCGTCGATACGCGGCCCGAGCGTCTAAAGAAATCGGCGTTGAAAAGACAGATCGGTCGAAATCTAATTCGTTCGACGAAACGAAGACCGAACGGTTGAACCATGCGTCAGTAGAAAAGTCAGTCTTCAGGCTCGAACAAACGAGTGACGACGAGCACAACGTTGCGTTATTTTATACCGTACCGAGGCGTCGATTATCGTGGCAGCTACGGACACATAAAATCCATAAACTATCCGGTAAGCGAGCAACTCAGTTGGCGGAAGATTGGAAAGCGACACGTTTACGCGAAATACTTCGTGCAAACTCGATGGGAACGAAGACGAGGAACGAAACCAAACGAGACGCGCCGAGACGAGTCGAGAGGAGACACAGCGCGTCCTGTTGCATTCGCGGTGATCACCGAAAGAACGCGTGTTGGCAGTTCGCAGGCAACCGCAACCGTTCCACGTAAGCGACTGAAGTTTCGCTCGAAAAAGCAGGAGGTGTTGCATACACATCGGTGCTTTCGATACATTGGCGCCACCTCGTCGCTCGACAAAGGAGTTCTCGGCACCATGACAGGGCAGGCTCTCCTACGCACCTAGGCGGCCAGCCACCCCCTACCTCGCGGCGCCCTCGGTCCGCTCCCTCGACCGGCCACATCCCCCGACTTCGCGTCCAGCCCTTGCACTCGCTCCATCATCGTCTTTCTCCGTCCCCGCACCCGACCCTCCGAACCTCCCTCAGCGCTTACAACCAAGGAACCTCGTCCTCCTTTAACCCTCTCTCCATCTCTTTGCCTCTTCGATCGGTTAACGGTTCCCGTGAAAATGTTAGCCTTATTGTGAATCGCGAACACCTTATTCGAGTCGACTCTTCATCCCGAAAGGATTATCGAATTACGCTTTATACCGGTGCTTGTCCCGCCGGTCAATATCAAACTACTCTCCGTACGAACCTCCTGTGCACAAAATTGCGAGCGAGCAAGGGGTAGTTATCAGTTACCGTTACCGTTCCGACGGCGCCATCGTTAATCGAACGAGGTCAGACCGGTCTCTCTGCGTGTACGCAACGGGCAGTCCAAGTAAACTCCGGATCGCGACGATACGACCTCGGTTAGTCCCGTTTTTCCCGGTGCGGAGCGTCGCGGCGCGAAACGGCATGATACCGAAGAGCCCGGGGCACCGCGGGATATGAACTGGGCCATCAACGCCGTCCGGTGTCCTTTCAATTACTCGTGTCTCTTCTTTGCCGAGTCTGGGAACTCGGGAGATGGAAAAAAAAAAAGAAAAAAGGAGAAGAAGAGCCGAGGGAAAAACTGAAAGGGACGGAAATGGGTATGCGAGGTCGCGCAAGCGCGATCACGCGTAGCTTGTCGCTTATCGCACGACGTGGCGCGACGCGAGGCGAAGCGACGACGCGCGACGGACCGACAAGCCGACCAACTGACAAGCAGACGTGTCTCGATTCGGGCTTTTATCGACGGTGTAGCCGCGAAACGAGTCCTTTGTCTCTTTCTTCCTCGGGATCGCGAGGCCTTGATTAAAAATGTCGACTTTGCTCGTTCCACGGTTCCTAAATGTACGCCCGTCTGTCGTGTCCAGTTATAGTTCTCAACGCGCGAGACACTCACGTTTTTCGCCCCGCTTTGAATCCAGCGCGCCAGCGCGCCCACCTACGTGCGTATATTCGGGGTTACGTATATCGGAATCCGAAGTCTCTCGACGGTCAACGAGGTACTCTGTCGTGTTCTCCGGATAAACGACAGCCTGACGGATCTTTACACCCACGACGTGGTTATCCGTCGGTTATCGAGTTTGCTCGAGCGAGCGAGTTTCGGATCGTGTTAACCGCCGCCGAACCGATTAATAGAAACTTTCGTCGACATATTATTCATTTTGCGGCCGAGTTCCCGCTCTCCCGCTCACCCCCCCCCCTCCTCACACTTCTCCTTCATTTCTCTCTTGCATACTCTCTCATCCTTCTCTCTCTCTCTCTCTCTCTCTCTCTCTTTTCCTCTACCTCCCTCCCCGTCACCCTGCCTGCTCGTTCATCTTCCAAACGGAAAGTCGGCGTAACTGTAGCTCTACCACTAATACACTACCTTCTACGACTACGGCCGCGAGTACACGGTTTACGGAACAAAATTATCTACGCGCTTGCAGTTGTCAACGAAAGCTCTATGCATGAGTGTCATTCAAAACGAGATGAGATCGATCGACGGGCGCCGATCGACGACGGACCGAGGATCGTCGAGAAGCTTTTCGATCTCTAATGGGCGGGAAAAAAAATCGATTTTCGAAAGGGAAGGGAGTGTCGAATCGGTGCCGCGACTCGTTTCTCCGTCTCTCTCGAATCGAATGCTGGGTCCGGACAAGAATCGAACAGGGTCCGTTCCCAGGGAAGATCGATAAGAAGACGCGCGCGCGATCCGAGCCCGTCCGATCGAAAGAAACGAGCCGCGACGAGATCAATGCGTGGAGGGTGGTTGGAGGTTGAGGGTTTCGGTGAGCGGGGCAGGCGAGGGCTACAAGAGGGAGGGCGGGTTGCGTTGGGGGGGGGGGGGGGGGGGTCAAGCGATCGAACAAGTCGAACCGCGAACCGGATATGCGAGACTGTCTACGAATGACGATGATACGCAAATTCGTCGGCAGAAGCATAGTAACCAAGCCAAGCAATCAATTAGTGCGCGCTACGTGCCGGTGCCTGCGAGCACCCTCTTTACTTCGTATCGCGTCGAATCGATTACGTGCTCGTGACCAACGACCGGGTTAATTTACTCACAGACTCTGCGACAAGAACCGCGACAGTGCCAACTTGCTGATTCGATTATTTTTCAGGCCATCCAACATTGCAGAGGCTGCGATTTCCATATTCGATCGTTCCTCTCGAGAACCGAGCTAGATAGACGAGAGAGAATCGTGCGAGCCTGTGCGTTCGATCCGATGGATCGAGAAAGGGACGAGTCCTGTCGCGGTCGGACTGGTATTATTTCCGAGTCGTCCGATCGAACCCGCGTCCTCCACTGCAATTCCAATCCCTCTAATCGATATATTGTGCGTCGAGCGACTCGGTCTCCGCTCTCTCGGACTACCCTTATCTCGTGTTTCGATACGAATCTGTCCCTCTCTCTCTCTCTCTTTCTCTCGTTCTCTCGCACTCTTCCTTTCTTGGTCTCCTCTCGTTCTCGGTTAAGCTCGAGTCGGTTCTCCGAGCGATCTCGATGACGCTCGAATCGCAGCGTTTTCGTTTCTCTGTTTTCGTTTATGTGATTTCGATGCGTCGTACCACCGCTAACGCATTCGTTGACAGGTTGTATCGCATGATTCGCGCGTCCCTCGCTTCCCGTTGAGGTCCGCGAGCCTTCCCCGCGCGATCAACCGAGGAATCGTTGCTTCTGCGACCGGTGATCTCTCGTTGTATCCGTTTCCTCTCGTTTACTCCCGCGCCTCCTCGAGCTGCACACTCGGCCACCACACCGACTCGTAACGAGAGACGCTCGTGAGGGACGAATCGTTAATAAGTTCGATGCTCTTGCGCGTACAAACAGGTAATTCACCCGCTGTTCCTCTTCTCTTCTTTGCCAGACCGCCCCCTCCTCCTCCCCCTCCTCCTTCTCCTTCTCCTCCTTCTCCTCCTGGTTCTCCTCCTCGCGGTTTCTTTCTCCCTTTGATACTACTAGCCCTCCAACCCGCGCCGCTTGTTCTGTCTCCTCGCGAGTTGAGGAACGCTACGAATTAATCCGACCGGTCGATGCCGAAAGCTAGCAGTTCCCCGATTCTCCTCGATCCTTTTCAACTCGACTCCAATTTCATCTCCGACTCCTTGTCTCGTTTCTTTTCGGGCTATTTCTCTGTGTTCGAGGCGAGACGAGACGCGACGCAGGCCTGAAAGATCGCTATCGTTCGCTGTCGCGCGCTTCTTAGGAACCTTCTTTCGTTCGAAGAAAATCGATAGAAAAATAACGGTGTACTTTCAACAACGGGATTTACGAAGGTAATAATCGATGATCAACGGTAACAATTTTCCATCTGGTTCGCAGACGTCTGTACGCCAGGAGCGTGACCACCGTGCATTTTTCGGTGTGCGTTCGTTGTGTGAGGGAAGCTTTCGTTCGTTGAAGGAAATCAAATTTTTCGTCGCGTCTTTCTTATCTTCTTCTCTCGCTTGCCCGCCCTCTCCTCTCCCCTCCTCTCCACACCACTCCTCTCCTCTCCGCTCCTCGCCACTCGTTGTCTCTGCTCGAACTATATTTAAGATTGTGAGCGTTTTTCGAACGTCAAGAATGTTCGCCGTGCTCCGTCCCCGAAAGCATGAAACTCATCGGAGCGAGCGTGAAACGTCGCGCGTCTCTCCTGCCCTCTTCTCCACCTTCGATCCCCCGGTTACTCTTCTGCGCTCGAATTCGCGATCGCTGTGTATCGAGAATCAATGGGATAACGGTACGATCGAACGGATCGCGCGACGATCACGGACCACCGCCACCGCCACCGTGCCGAGTCGTGTCGAGTCGAGTCGCGTACAGTCGCGTACAGTCGCGTAGAGTCGCGTAGAGTCACGTAGAGTCGCGCCAAACAACAGGAACAGAAATCGGTACGCGTCGCGCGCAAACGGCACGACCAATGTGCGTGACAGGGGTGAACCGGATGCACGCGTGCGAGCCACCAAGAAACCGGGGACGCAGAAAAGATCGTTCGTGTCTTCTATCGATGGGGAAGCGGCCTGCTCGGGACAAAAGGGTAAGCCCGAATCGTTTACCTATGCCGAAGACACGGAATATCTTTTCCGGAGTAACGACGGCGCTGCGGCAATCTGTCGCTCGCGGAAAAGCTGGTAAATAGAACCGAGGCTCGAGGCTGTTCCGAGTTCCGAGCGACGACGGGTCCGACGTGGAAATCGATGGGAGAGTTTACTTGTCGCGCGAAATTCGCGATCCGAATCGACGGTCGTCGGTTACACGGTGGACGCGCGATCACCCCGCATATCTCACGTCGCGAAGACCGAAAACGACCACGCGACGATACGGCGATTCGATGTCCGTCAGACGCGAGAACGAACAAAACCGTGCTCCGAGAGAACGCAGAGCCGGTCGAACGAACGCAATGGGTTCTCTGTCCAAACCCGAACGAACGAACCAACGAACGGACGAACGAACGAACGAACGAACGAACCAACGAACGAACGAACCGTGTGCTAACCGCGAACTATCGCTCTTCTCCGTGGTGTGACCTACTCGCGTACTGTACTCAGCTGCTTCCAACCCCCAGAATTCACCGCTACCCCTGCGTGCCAGTCCCCACCCCACGGCCAGTCGACTTCTCCTACGCCTCCCCTTCCGCTTGATGCTTTTACCCTCGCTCCTACCTAGCCGTAACTGGTCCTAACCCATCCTGTTCCATCCCCGTGCCATGCTGCGCCGCGCCGCTTCGCTCCACTCCACTCCATTCCGCTCGGTTCTCAGTTCTCGGTTCTCGGTTTTCGGTTCCCGGTTCTCGGTTCCCGGTTCCCGGTTCCCGGTTTTCGGTTCTCAGCTCGCGGTTCCCTTTCCGTGCGCCGTGCCACGACAGAATACCTTTCGATCCCCTGCTGCCTTCTGCTACAAGCTACATCCAAGATATCCATTCCCCTCCCTTTTCGACCCCGACCACCACTACCTTTCGCTACCTACCACCACCATCGACTGCCTCCACCACCTCTGCTACCACCTCTGCTACCGCCACAGCCACCGCCGCCACCTCCACCGCCGCCGGCCACCACCACCATCACCTCCATCGTCAGCGTCCTCTTGTCCAGCTATCCTTTGCCGACCAATTCAACATTACAACCACCGTACGCCCTTGTCCTCCTCTCGATATCCACCATTTTCCGCTTTTCCTCATTCCCGTTTCCCCCTTTCGTTCTGCTTCGTGGACCCTGCTTTTTTCCCCTCTCTCCTTCCGTCATTCTCTCTCTCACCGACCCTCTTTCTCCCTCTCTGGTTCCGTCTTTGTCGTCGCCTCGTTTTAACCCTCTATTCCTGCCCGTCGCCTTGTTCTCGGTATCTTCAATAGTCCACATCCTGTATCCTTCGCTTTCTTTCTTTACCCCAGGCTCTTTCATTCGACCCCTGTATCCCCTCGCCTCGCTCTGGCCACCCCCTTCGCTTTTCACCTTACGTCTCCCCCGAATTATTCCAACTAACGATATACTCGGTGGCGCGCAAAAGTCTCCGGACGAACGGACTTTTTATTCTGCGTCGTGGAAGCAAAACATTTCTAACCGAGATAAATGGTAAACAACTTGTTTGTCCTGCATTGTTCTACTCCGGGTATCCTTGGATTCGACGTTGAGCGAAACTCTTTTGAACGCGCGAGCTTCCCGGAAAAATCTGCTCGGAAACTTTTTCACGGTACTGTATACCGCAAGTGGTCCCTCGCAGTAATAACTTTTAGTTTTTCCTCGCAACGGATTAATCGGATCTTCCCTGACGTTCTTTCCCGATTATCGGTTGTCAGCGAGGGTCATCCGTCAAACGGTCTATCAATTTCGAACGCGTTCCGTTCCGGCACGGCGGAGTGCTCGAACCGGTTCTTTTTGCTCCGTTCTCGAACGCGTTTCCTGTTGTCGTTCGTTTTCTAAGCGTAATGGCCGCTAGCACCGCGATCCTAATGGTCTACGCTCTATGCCGCGAACACTGGACTCTCGGGGCGCAACAAAATCGATTTCCCGACGCGTGCTACGCTCTCGGTAAAATTTAAACCTTTTGGAGCTCTTTGACCGGAAGCTGCAAACGTTGCACGTCCAAGGAACAATGCCAGAGAACCGTCAGTCAAAACGGCGCCCATTTAATACGCTGGAACTAACGGATCGGTTAAATCAACTCACCGTCGCCATTACTCGAGCGATACAGACGCTCGTAAACGAAATTGCATAAATTTACAAATCGGCAAATCGAAACGAAATTACCGATTGGAAATTCACTTTATCATTCCAGAGACCAATCCTGACGACACTTCGTTTGTATATTCCTCGGATTGTACATTTTCTTCGGATAAATCGTAAAATCCTGAAAGCGACAGATTTTCACGACAGCGGCGCGGCGCACAGCTGGCGCCAACGGAGTCGAAATTAAAATCCCTTCGATCCAGCCCTTTGAGCTGCCCGCTCGAGCCGTGTTCTTCCGCTGCGGGTATCCGCGAATCGTTGCGAACAACCGAACGAGCGATCGAAGCGAATACCGTAACATCAGCCAGGTATAGTATACAACGTAACAAGTGGCATCTGTTGCGTGTCGTCGATTTAAGTGCTACGAAACACTCGACTACTTGGCACTCTTCCAATTGGCACCTTGTCGGGAACAACGGAAGTTACGGAGCGCACCGGGTTCGCAGTTTTTTGGGTACGCAATTTTTCGGCGTCGTGGCCCCGCGAATTGTGTATCGAAAGTGCTGGGGTTCGCTCCCCCGAAGGGACCGCTGGAAAAATTTGGCAATTGGCTGACGCGATGGGAAAGCGCAACGCCCGCGTCCATCGAGAACGTTTCCAGCGACGCGACCAATGTTCGGTCCGAGATCGCGCGGTTCTTCGCTTCGGAATACACGCGTATCGATCCAAGCGGAGTCAAACGACGTTTTCCGTTTCTCGAGAGGGCGGACGATCCTCGACGAGTCGTTCAAGATCGTTTATCTCCGTTTCAACCCGGTTTCGCCGGCTATTTTTCCGCAAACGCGCTCCTCGAAAACAAGAACGTCTCTCGCGACGAAAGGTTCTATCCTCCTCTTCCTCCCTCCACCTCGAACGCTTCGAAGTGCTCCAGGTTGTCGATAGACGATAACGGGGAAGTAATTACTGGCAATTACAAGACAGCCGTCCACTGTGCCTCTCGGCAACATGCGACCGCGTTTCGCTACCCAACCTTCCGTTACGTCGCGTCGCGTCGTGTCGTGTCGCGCCGATGGAAAGGAATCGAGAGCGTGGACGACCAATTTTCCAAGTGGAAACGCCGCGGCGCGCCGTGACCGCTTACGTAATTGCGCTTATTATTTTTGCGCGAAATTTCCTCGACCTCGTTGCCGCTTCGGTCGATAATACTCGTAGCTCGCGACGAACGGGCGGCGAGTTATGGAGAAATTTACCAACGCGATGCTAAGCGGCGCGACGGCCAGACTCTCTTCCACTCGCACCCCCCTTATCGCACCCTTATCGTTGCCCGTTGGTCGCGGTTCGAGAGGGTAGCGGAGAGTGCGAAAGACACGTGGACTGCCGAGGCGAGCGAGAAAATCGAATCTGCTGTTAGGCGTGTTTGCTTACCCGAACACCTTCGTGCTAATAAGCGGAGTGGTCAGAGTCAAGAATCCGTGTTTCCGGTCCGCCAACCCGCCGTGCCGGTCCTCCAAAAAATCCTCCCCGTTCACAGCCACGAAGTCCTCGTTCTGCTGTTTCAACTTTCTTGTTCGGACATAGAGCCAGGCAGCCAGACCGAGGAACACCAGTACCGCCAGGCCACCGAACGTCCCGAAAATCGCCGTCAACATCACCCCCGTATCCGCCATGCGAACCTTCAAGAGAAAAACGTACCGTCAAGTAAACACACCAATTAATTCGGCTGCTATCGATCGCCTGCGTCCGTCTCGCCTTCGTTCCTCCGACCAACAACCGTAGCCTTGCCGCGACGATCCCCGATCCGCGAACTCCGACCAAAACATTATTATCGGGAACGATGCGAAACGTTGGCTAGTTGGAAAAAGTTTGGCCGAACTTGTCCCGGACGTTGTTTTATTTAACGAGCGATTCGCCACTTGTTTTCATAACTCGTTGGCAACGGTCTATCTATAACCGATGTGGTCGGTGTAAAAAAAAAAACAATTGCTGCTTCTAGTTGCAAATGAGTTTAGCAGTATCGCGAGGCAAGCGAAACTTCCTGTTCGATACCATTTATTTTTATAAACGATTTAACGCAGACTAAACCGTATCATCCTGTTCGTTAAACTTTATTGTGTTCTTCGCGTTTCCAGGTTCGAACCTAATCGAGAGGACCGACGCCGGACAACGGTTAAAATAATCCCGGCCGCTCAACGCGCCATTATCCCGATTTCTCGTCTGTCGTGTTTCTCGCTTGTTTAAGGAGAAAGGATTCGGTTCGTCGAGGACGAGCGAAAATAAAGGGAAAAGGCGACTATCGATTTCTTCGCGATGGAGCGTCGAATTTCACAAAAAGCCCCTGCCTCCGCGTCGCGTCGTGCCGAGATTCGAGTAACAAAAGGGGACGGACAACAAATAAGCCAATTTCTTTTAATCTACCCACTCTCTGTTCTTTCTTGTTTTTCTTTCGTCCTTGGACCAGGTAGAGTACGCGGGTGCCACTTTCGCGACCAGAAATATAAACAAAGTTTAAGGGTTCGCGGTTGTGTTCGGGCGACTTCTAGGCCTCCGCGTGACCTCTATGCTTTTAAAGCTATTTTCAATAGGACGAGGACCATTTCTTTGCCATTCTAGAACGCGAAACCAGCCTGTCGATTGCTCGAATCAATCATCCGCAGCGCCAAACAAATTCGACCCTTCTCGCACATTATTTTTATCGACGAGCCGGGAAGTAAGCGTTCGGGCTCCTTCGATCGAGCGCGTTTCAGCGAGGCGTTTTCCGCGAATTTTTTCTCTATCCGCTCGTTTCCGAGGGTCCGGTTGAGCGTTAATTCAATTTTGCAAAAGTCTGTGGAATTTAAGAAGCTTGGAGCCAGGATTGGAACCACCGTAAAAAGTTTCGACCTTTTAATTCTTCCTTGGCCAAGCAAAACACCGCGACGCGATGAAATTTTCGTGATCGATGGTTCAGCAATTAACGCGTTGTTTGCGAAAGCATTCGAGTGTCGACGACGCTGTGTGCTCGTCACGAGCAGTCGGGCACATACATCTTTAAGCGAGTGTCCTGGTTGGTCTTTTTCGCATTCGATTATATAGTATGTATACAAAGTACGCGATTAAATTTTGTGCTCCTTTTATGCAGTAATGTCAAGTGGGCGACGGCGGCCTTTAAACTTATCTCGAACTAGGAGCAAAGCAAAGTATAGTTAAAGCGAAGCATCATCGACGGCAACTCCGCCTCCTCCTCCTCATCCTGTCGATTTTTTCTCGCACTTCCTCCCGGAATTGTTTCAGCTACGTTACTTTCATCTAATTAAAGACACGTCTCTTATGGATCTCGTTCGCCGTCCATCGTTCACCCTTTCCTCCAAGTTGCGAAGCGCGCGCAAACCCGATGATCCGACTAATAATCGACCATTATATTAATAACAATAATCCGCTGAGCTGATACGGGAGGCCTTCTTTGTCTCTTCCTCGCTCTCTCTCTCTTTTCCCGTCCATTGGCAAACTTTGGAAAACTTGGACGCGTATTTACGATTTTCATTACGTTGCTCGATGCAAGGGAAATGCCTGTGACCGACAAGATAAGCGACGATGCTATAGAAAAAGTTTGACCAACACAGGGAGAACTGTCCGCGAATCGGAACCGAATGTAGCATTTTCTAGTAGATCAGAATATCAGAATGGCTGTCCTCGCGTTATCGTGCGCGGTTCTGTAATGTTTTGAAGCCGGCGGATCAACCCTTATCCGAACCTAAATTCTGCGGGACAATCAACGAGCTTGAGAAGTATTCGTAACGAAAACTTGATTATCTATTTTTACGCGAGACTTAAGGGCCTATTCACAACACGATTGATCGTGAATGACAGTGATTGACTAATTGCGCAACCTGTTGTGTAAAATCAGAATTTCCTGATATTTTGTGCGCAACAAACGGGTTTTGTTTGTACTGTGTTCTACTGTGAATGGCAGTGTTGCACAAATATTGTCAGACGAGTCTCATCACTACGGAGTGGAAAACTGAACGATTGCTCAAATGATGTGTCAACGTGAATACAATTTGGATTTGCGTAACATCATGCCAATAATTATTGCGCAAAATGCTTGATCGCGAATAGGCCCCTTTACGCATGGTAATCAATATCGAATTATCGAAAGAACGAGAAGTGGAATTGACACGGAGATTTCTCGACGGGGAAACGGAAAGAGTCTCGAATCCAGCGCAGGTTGAAATCGAGTACCCAGAAACCCGGTCACTGACATAAAGATTGAACGTTTCAGTATTAAATCGTTTATAGTCGACGCTTACTTTCAACCCAGTTCTAACGTCTGCGCGAAAGACTTCAATTGTTCAATTTGAAACTTATATTTCACACGTATATATCTCGAGCTCGAGTTTAAAGTCCTTCTTTTTAGACCTATTTACGACATACTTCTCGAGGACGCGTTCATTCGAAACTAGAAACCGATCGTCTACCAACTGAAACGATCAAACATGTACCGAGAATCGAGAAAGCGAGCGAAGCAGCTGGGTCGGAGCAGACCCAGGCATACCATTCGAAGGGTTAACGTTCTTCGGGAAGAAAAATAACCGTTCCATGGGCCGCGGTTGGATCAATTAGCGAGACCGACTTTCCAATATCCTCAATTTGATTCCTATTCATCAAAGGAGCCATTGTCGGAAACAATGGTGATCGACGGCTTCGACTCATTGTCAGCGGTACCATGATATAGTTTTCGTAACTTGGTTACCGTTCCCATCTGCTGCGTATTCGGAACGTGTCGGGTCGGGTCGCTTCGTTCCGTATCCCGTCGGATCGCTTCGCGTTATGTCGGGTTGCATCGAGTCTGGGTTAGGTCGAAACGTCATCGATACGAGGTCGCGTAACCTCTAAGCTCTACGCCGATACGCGATTATTCCGAGTGTATTTACAAGTGCGTGTCGTTCCTTGAGGACCTATCTGACCCGCCTACGCAACAGTCACGATTCACGGTAGAAACGCTCGCACACCTCGCATGCTCGACACTGCTTAAATTATATTAAGTGTATAGACAACAAAAAAGGTTCTTCGCATTACATCAGGCATACATAGCTCATTTTTCCGAGAAAAGTGATCGCGAAGCGATTAGGTGTCTTGAATCATAAGGAGCATGCTGAATCATGGGAATTTTCGTTCCGCGAGGAGCAGTGCACGATGTTATAGCGATCGGGGGGACAGAGTTCGCCGAGCAGGAGGACCTTTGGAGTCCTGTGTACACGCACGAACCGCTCCATGCCTCGACTCGCATTACCGCCGACCAATGACTTCGTTACCGATGGCCTTGACCATGGCTTGACGGGAACCGCTTCATCATTTCGAGACTCGGACTGGTCGCGATCGATAAAACATTTCTCGAACTTGTCTTTCGCTGACATTGCGGATCGTTGAACCGAATCCCTTGGAAATTGATACGGTCCAGCGGTTGCATACACCTAGGGGCAGCTCGTTCAAGCTAGGGTTAAACGGTAGGGGTTCCTTCGGACAGGCTCCTTCGGACAGCGCTGTCGATAATGCAAACTTGTCGAAACAGAGGTCACGTTACTCGCGCGAACGTGTCGTTAAGATAAAAAGGAGGCATGTGTCTGGTTCCTAGGTATACGCAACCGCGTAAGAAGCCCGGCTGCGTGCACCGTTTCCGAGGACGCGACATTATGGTACTCCAGTCACGATTACTGGCAATGGAACCGCGATAGAGTCTGCGGCAGGACATTCGTCGTTTGCGAACATAATTAGACCAGATCTCTCGAGGAATCGATGGGAATCGAACAACGGCTCGTTCAGCAATCTAAAAGCATCTGACGCGACGCGTCATCGGCATCAGATATAGCTCGGTTCCAAGCTTAACCCAACTCGCAGCACGCCGTCGATCGATGCTGCTACTTCTTCACGGCTTATCCGTTCTCGCTTCTCTCGAGATCCGATGCAACGTTTACATTCGATAAGACGCGAACCAGGGATGATTGCGTCGTGCGAGTATGCTTGTTGTTGCTGCTTGCTGTTGCTGTTGACGTCGACGGTCCACGAACGATTCGAGTACGCCAAAATGCGATCCTGTCCCGTTCACGCGGACCAATCGGAAACCGGAAATGGGAAACAGGAGATCGCTCCCAGTTCCTTTTCCGGTTACTAGCGTGGACGCTGCGGTCTATGATGCTGCGGTCTAGGCTGGCAGTTCTAACTCGAACAGCGCAAATCGTATCCCCCGCAAACTGGCAGGCTATCACGAGCTAGCGAATCTTTGAGACGAGAGAAAGAAAGAGAGAGAGAGAGAGAGAGAGAGAAACGAAAGGAGCGGCAGCGAAAGAATCGAATCTTGCTGGGTCGTACTCACCACGAAGCAGAGGAACAATCCTCTGTGACTCGTACCGAATTCAAAGAACGATTACCGCGGCAAACGACATTTATGCGACACGGTGCGCCCCTGTGCAACCGCGTTCACAACCGTGTTTTTTCACCGCGTTCCCGAAATCTCTCACCCTCCCTTCCCTACTCTCCGCCGTGTCGAGCGGGAACACGAGGAGCCGGTGAATCACCGAAAAAAAAGACGATCTTCTAGAGAACTTCACCGAGCGGTATCGAAGGAATTCGGGGGAGAAGTAACGAATGAGAAAGAGAACAGTCGCCGAGGATAGAGTTTTGCTGAACGAGAAAGAGAGCGTGCGAGAGAACGAGAGAAAGCGTGCCGAGAGAACGGGTGCTGCAACTTGCGAGAGACCAGTTGGAGAACAGCGGGAAAGAGCAGGGACAGTTGCGTGGTGTTTGTGAGTCCTGTTAGGAACAACAGAGAGGAATAGAGACGGCGATAGAGAGAACGAGGAACGGGAAACAGATAATGAAGAATAGCGAAAAACCTGAGATAGATGGACAGATAAGAGGAGAGCGCGCGCGCAGAGATAGGCAGGATAGGAGTCGACCATACGACAGCGTTCCAGCGACAGCGATGCAAACGCGTAGTCGTGAAAAAGAGTCTGAAAATGAAGAAAGGATTGAGATAAGAGAGGAACGGGAACCGTGTGACAGACAGCGTCGCGACGCACTGCTGCTTCGACGCCGTGAACCCCCACCGTCGCAACCCCAGTAGCTTTCCACCCGTGTACCGGCTCTCTTTCTCTCTTTCTCCCTCTCACGTTCTCTCGCTCCTTCGCTCCTTCACCACCGGTCCCCACCTTGCCGACTATGGCACACCTTGCGAATCCTTCCCCAAATCGCGGACGTGCGAGCTTCTTTCCCCCTTTTCCCCACTCCGTTCCTTGGCACCGACCGATTTCATCCCCTTTCCCGCGACTCGAAGAATTTCGCAAATTCGACGACCGAGAAAAACGCTTACCCCGAGTCGGTCGATGATAAATATACATTCGCCCGTCGATGATCACGATGACGAGGCAGACGCTGCTTCGTCATCATTTTTCTAGCGAACATTGTTGCTCGATGCACCTGCATGATTCGTCGTTGTAGAGCTCTTGAACTCGATCGATCGTACTCTTATCGTTCGCGTGGAAGATATTTTTCAAATTCTGGTACTATTCCGTGGTTTCTGCGGAGTACGATCATTTCAGTAAACGACAACGACTTATCTAGAGTACCCGGTTTAGTGGGGCATTGCAGACATATTGTAATAAAGATTGTGTGAGATCCGAATAAACGCGGTCTCCCGTTATCTTCGTGTTGCAGCGTTAAATCCTCGAATTAAGAGAATCACGTCGACACAACCTGATTCGACGATATCGCGCTGTTGTAGCGCCGACATCGTGAACGTGGTCAATCTTTCTTAGCCCCAATTAACGATCTTCAGCAAAAAATAATTTTTCCCTCGGCAGAGACTTCATCCCCTGTGGAAGCTCGAACCGTTTAATCGACCGGAACACTCGTTCCAAGTCGGGAGCGTTCCTTTGAAATTTTAACGGGCAGAAGGTTCTTGTAAAATGTACGAGTACATGTATACGCTACGGCCTCGGTACTCTGTACTCTGTATTCTGTATCCTGTATCTTGTACAGTACACCAGCAGTCTAAGTCTTAGCAGTTAGCATCCGTTTCCGATTCGGAAATTTGTTGGCACTGGCAACCTTTTGATAGCACGTGGACGGACTCGATAACACGATAACCGGCGGCGGTGAAACAACAGTTATCGATCATTGGAGAGATCCGATGTCGTTCGTCGAGTAACGAGAGAATCATCGGTGTTCTGTGTGGTCGAGTAGGGGAGGGTATATCGGCGCTAGGGACCCTGCGAATCGGGATGCAGAAAAATGCTGCTCCAGTTTTATTCATCGTCGACGAGCCTCTTTCAATTTCCAGCATGCCACGTGTCATTTACTTTTTCTTTTTTCTTGTATTCAAACCTCTAAACGCGGTCCGTGAAATACACAAGCGAAAAACCGGTTCTTCGGAGCACGAAATTTTCGCAAAATTTCCGCGAGATACGTATCAGCGGAACCCTCTGCTATCAGTACAGGTATTTTATTGTATAAGAATAGGCACCGCGATGACAATGTTTCGCGTAACGCGTCCTATCTGTTCTGCTCAGTTGACCCAAATACACGTTGATTTCGTGCCGCTATAATTTCACCGAAAATCGAAATTACGATAGAACACGCCACGCGAATGTGTGTCGAAGAGTTGATCGCTGAACCAGAGAGGAAATAAACGATTTTTTGATTCACCGACGACATAGTCTCGATTACATACAATTCCACAGTCCACTCCATATTTAACCCTTTGCAGTCGGAGCTATTTTAACTCGAAAATTAAACAATTTTTCCAACCTAGAATAATTCGATTCTATACATATAATACCTATACATATATAATACCTCATACAATACTTAAATGTTTAGTAATAGATTAGATATCAACATATTGAATAATGTAAACAATATTTTGAATATAATGGTTCAGCAAGTTTTAGTAATACCTCAGAGTCACCACTCGAGTGCTAAGGATTTAAGCTTCCTCTTCCAAATTGAGAACGTCGTTTCTAAAAGTCTCGGGAAACTGTACAGCGATCTCATTAAAAAATTATTCTTTTAGTCATTTCTCGTTACGTACACACTGTCGCGCGAGAAGATAACACAACCATAAATTTTAAGAATCTCTATTTACATATTTGATAATGGGTTGAACTTTCACGCTTCTTAACTTCCACCATGGGATTCGGTAATGATTTATATAACAGTTTTAGAGTTTCATTTGTGAAAGTGTTCGCCAATCCCATTTCTCCAGCTCCTGGATTCTATGAAATTGTCAATTATTGGTATAAACAGTTCGCGAAAGTTTTTCCCGACAATTTTCTATGACATCAAAATCGGGAACCTTGCAGGCCAAGGCAGAACACAAAGAAATTTGCCAACTCCTGTTTTATGGACAGACGCATTGGCCTGTTGGAAATATAAAATGTTGATTTCCAATGCGAGTTACGCGATCCCGAATTTGCGCTTCAACGAAATTCTTGTACATCGTGGCATTTGTTCGGTAACCAATTATTCGTCCATTATAGCCACTTGCAGCCCACAACACGAAATCAATATTCATGAAACTAATTAAAGTCATCTGGTCCATCTCGATGGCTACGAATGTTTAATATTAATCCACAATTTAGTGATTTGACACGCGTTTGTTCGTAGAAAGCTTTAAAGAGACTCGTTATGGAAGTATGTAGCAAGTATGCACAACAAATTCCACGTTCACCTGGGTGAACTAGAATGGTGGGGAGGGGGGATTTCAAAGTCAAATTAGGTTTTCTAAATGGAATGTCCTATTTCTTATACCATAGATCGATAGAGTATCAAATTCTGGGCATAAAAGTGTTGACCTTCATATAAACTTTATCAGATAAACGAAACACCCTGTATGCTGCCGAATAATACAAATTACGCTTCGTTAACGAAAAAATAGGACTTTTGAGGGCGATAGCGTCCTAGATCGATCTTTTATCTAGCGTTTTTGACTACTGAAAAGCCCCGTGATTGTATTATCGAGAAATGAGAAGGCAAATCCCGCACCCTTACAATCCTGCAAAAAGGGGTCTACCCCCTTTTAAAATGAAAGTTTGTGCACATATGTTGAATACAAAAGGTTTTAAATAATCTATATTTTTTGGTTGTGGCTACATAAAGGTTAAAAAAAAGAATAGCAGGTTCCAGTTCATGCTACGAAGGACCCAATAAGGTTTCGATTTCTGATCCGCTGGGACGTAACGCCTGGGCTATGCCGGAGGCATCGAAACCACGGCCTGGGCGCGGACGCGGACGTGAGCACTCTGTCATGTCCTCCCTGGCTAAAACGACCCACAGACGATGCAATTTATCGTGCAACAAATCGTACAAACGAAGTTGCTTCAACCGTCTGAAAGACAATTGCAACGATTGTGGCGCGGTTGTACAATTTGTAGATCGACGCGGTCGAATCGTACGGCAGTGCGACATGCTGAAAATCTGTCGTACGACGCAGTTGGACATACGACAGGTTTAACCGTTCGCAGATAGTTATTAACAAGTATCAAAATATAGTATGTCCTTGTTACTTACCCCTAACTGTTCTCTTTTTAATGTTTCGTAAATTGCTGGGCAATTTACACATTGTTTTGGGGGCAATTTTACCTAAGTATTGACGTGATATCGACTATCGAATTTAAGATCCTCGTAAGAACCTCCAATGACCAAATATTTCAGAGAAACAATCAATCTTTCTTCAGCACTAACTGTTTCTCTTATATTTGTGGTTCGTTTTGTAATTTTATGGTCAACTAATTCTAGCAAGAAATGGGAAGCATCTACGTCCATTCTTAAATAATTTTTGAAATCTGCCGGTTCATTGGTACACGGTTCTCGTAATAAGTGCATGTTCGAATATACATGCTGTTTACGTAGCCATTTTTTACACAATTTTTTTTTTCTTTACGACTTTTCTTTCAAACTGTCTGTGGAACTTGTCGTTCACATTACTCGTGAGTCATGTCGTCTGTGAGCCGTTTAAGCTTTGAACGGTACGATATCGTTTGATCGCGTAGATAAATCCACACGTGTAGCTAATTTCGACCTATGAGCGTCCTTCGAGCACAGGTTTGACTATCTATTACGATGAGAAAGATGCTCTCGACTGTCGGTACGACTCCAAAGTCCCGCTTGACCGCATTGTTGGGAAAAACCAGCCACATCACGTCGCGCGACGCGACAGATATATCTGATAGCGACGATAACAAGCGATTTTTATTCCGTGAAGCGATCTGTGCGGAAAGTGGGGCTCGGACAATTCCGAACAACATTGTACGAACTTCACCGACGCGCGACGAAAAGATTCAGCCGCTCTCGGGGAACTTCGGAACGGAGTTTTGGGGGGAGTCCCGTCGCGAGCGAGCGTTGTCATTGTTCGTCGGCCTCTTCTTCCGAGATCTTCGTTTACCTAAGGCACGCCTAAGGTCTGCATTTAGAACTGCGTCAACTTCTCCGTTATCGGGAACTCTTTTCACTCTGCGTCCTCTATTAGAACGCTTCAGAAGCTGCGGCGCGTTCGGCCAGTTTAGATCGACGTATTGTTCCAGGGAGCGAAGAAAAGGAGCATCCAGCGATTTGATAGCGAGTAGCGGAGGGTAGAACGAGCATCGAGCAACCATGCGTGTCGCTGCGGGTCCGTTGGGACTGTTGCTGTTGCTGACTCTGGTGCAATTTTCGCAACAGGTAAAAGCAAGTTGCAACTTGTCTAGGAATTCGAAATCGAGCCGACACGCATCCATTGCTCCAATTCGCAGGTGACGGAGCTGGACCAGAAGGATTATTATGTCGGGGCTGTGGTGGAATTCGCGCCGTTCTTCAACACTAAGAACGGCCTGGTGACTCTGCAGACGAACGTGAACAACTATACCGATTTCGCGAAGCAGGCGAAACAACAGGTGAGCCTTCGCTCGGTGATTTCGTATTCCACATTCTGTATTCGCGTGTACGCGTTTGCGTTTTCAGGGCGCTGACATTATAGTGTTCCCGGAGGACGGATTAACGTCGTACAATCTGCCGCCGAAATCCGAGATGGATCCGTGGGCGACAGTTATACCTTCCCCCAAGGAAGAGTACGTTCCGTGCACGGGGAATCGCAGCAATGTCAGCCAAGTAAGTCAGTTATCGGGAAGCTTTTCTCGAGCAGCGTGTAAGTACTTGAAACTCGTCTGAGGACGTTTGTCGATGTTTGCGCAGACATTAAAGCAGCTATCGTGCGCGGCGATGACAAACAGCATTTATCTGGTAGCAAACATCGCCGAAAAAGGTTGCCCTAATGCGCACAACGTGAAATGTACTAACAATGAACCGATCTACCACAACACGAACGTAGCATTCGACCGGAAGGGGAAAATAATAGCCAGGTGACACTCTTTCTCTCTCTTTCTCTCCGATAGACCTAATTCAGACACAACTTTTCCTATAACTTGTAAAACTTGAGCAATATATGTCCTACATATGTCCCATACATGTTGTATGCGCGTTTGTGCTCGCTGCTCGGCTCGTTGATCGATTAAAGCAATTAAATATACAGTCCGTATTACCGAAGTAGGTGCAACTCATACGTGTCGAAGTTTGAACCCGGTTAAGGGTTAAAGGGATAAAGACTAGCTAAGCGTGACTGGTTTCGGTTGCACGCAGGTACCGCAAGGTTAATCTCTACAACGAGATTCAATTCGAGGTGGTCAACCCGCCGGAAATCGTCACTTTCGACACTGATTTTGGCGTCAAGTTTGGCACGTTCATATGCTTCGACATACTATTTCCGGTGCCGGCGCTGAATCTGACGAGGCAGCTGGGAGTTACGGACATCGTGTACAGCACCGCCTGGTTCTCCGAGGCACCGTTTCTTACAGGTAATTTCTTTGGCCTTGTAAACCGCGACAGAATATTCTAGCTCAAGTTCTCTTTCAGCCGTTCAAACGCAATACGGATGGTCTTACGGCGAGAACGTGAATATGCTGGCGGCCGGGTACAACAATCCACAATCAGGAAGCGCCGGAAGCGGCATTTATTTAGGTAGGCATTACGCGGTTTGTAATAAAAGGTAATGGTCATCCGTCCTAGGGGTGAATCTACACGTCTGCATCGGTGGATATTTGTGAAAGAAACTTGGAGCAAAATTGTTTATAACAAAGAAAACTGTTGTTCAGATTCGCTTTTACATCAACTCATTGACTAGAGAAAAGATTTGTAAAGACTTGTAAGGCATGTAACCATATGCCACAAACATATAGTTATTCCTTTACAGGGTGAGTCACCTAACGTTGCCACCTCAAATATCTTTGTTGTTTTTAAAGATACGTCAATTTTATTTAGAGATATGATAATTTTTTTAGAGATATGAAGGTCATCTTCATTTTTTTAAGTGGAATGAGGTATTTTTTAATACATCAATTGATGCAGCTGGACATTCGTTATAAAAAGGTACTAACCTATGTATGTCACAAAACACCATTACTGTCGTAACTAAGACGTTACACTAGTAAATAATCTCTAATGTCTTAGTACGACAGGTGGACAATTTAAAAGGACATTCATCGCTGGTCCCGTATGAAGTCATCATGTCTCCCTGCACATTCAGAATATTAAAGGAACCCTCATATCCATTGTTATACATAAGAATATTAATCCTACATTATAAAATATTAATGTAAACCATAGGTACTTGCAAAAACTTTGTTTGCGACATAAATAGTGCCCCTTTTAAACTTTTTCTCTCCTCGATGAGTAGAAGGTGTCGGTGTAAAAGCAAACTTTGACAACAATTTTCTTTGGTGTAAACAATTTTGCAAATAGTTTCTTTTACAAATGGGTAGCACATACACTCGCATGTCACCGGACATTCGTGCACAGACGACTCCTGCGTATTATTTAATATGATCCAATCTCTTTGGGATTTTCCAGGCACCAATGGGATAGCTAACGCGACCATGACCGAGAAATCGCGAAGCCGACTGCTGGTCTCTCGGGTGCCGAAAAAGACACCGGCGGCACATCTTGAAGTACTGTCGTCCCCAGAAAAAGACCCGTCGTCGGACAAAATTACTAACAGTTGCTACAAGATGAACGGCACGACGGATCTTGTCCTTGGGGTTCGCATTATGCGCGACAGCATCCAGTCGTTCGAGACCGTTCCACTGAACGAGACGTCGTTCAACAAAACTGTTTGTCACCGGGACTTCTGTTGCAATTTTCGTGGCAGCAAGGTTCCCGACATCAATGAGGCGTCAAGCATCTATCGCGCCGTCGTTTTCAACGGATGTCGCTTTTATGGCAGCGCAGTGGAAGCCGATATTCGAGTGTGCGCGTTGACGCAATGTTACGACAAATCGGTTGCGTCCTGCGGCGTTGTTAAGCCGTCGAAAGTGACGTTCAACAATATTGAAATAACCACGATCGACCGCATTTCGACCAGAGTGCTAGCATTACCTAGCACGTTGAATTCCTCGCTGCTTCCGTTCGAACGATGGACCTACTCTAAAGAATGGGTGACTACTGAAAACGCAACCAAATACACGATCACCCTCAAAGAACCGACCAGCGACATATCCACCTTCGGCATATACATACGAGACTTGGAAAAACTATCCAATGGAACCGCCGGATTATTCTCTCTTTCTACGATCATCCTCCCAATCTTAATGTCCACGGTCTGCTTGCTCGCGAATCGACGTTAATTGTTCACAGATGTCTGTTTGGTGTTGTATAGCGGTACGAAGGAGCGAAGTTCGCACGCCGTGCTATCAATTTGATTGTTAGATACACGGTGTGCAGACGCGAGTTTAGCAGAAACAGATTTCACGACGCGAGATTCTAATCGATGATTGCGAGCCAACTCTATGTACGGTAAACCAATGCTCAGAAATGGTTTGAAACTGCTGCGACAACCTGTATCGAGTTTTGTGTTGTTTCACGTGGTTTCACGGTTCCTTTCCACTGTTTTCCGAACAGTCGAATGGAAACCATGACGCCCATGACGCGAATCACAGCTACGGATAACGGATCACAGAAAACGGTGTAAAATGGCGTGCTTTAGGGTACCGTCGACCGATCTCTCCGCGTCGATCCGAATATTTGGTAGCTGTCTAAACACAAGTTTCTTTCGGCTGCGAAACCGATACGCCCATTCGGATCTACCAAAAGTCACATTCCAAGAGTACCGCAAGAAATCTGTTCAGAATCCCAATGTGTCTGCTGCAAAATCCGTGGATGAACGAAGGGTCAAAGCCTCCATGTCGTCTTTTGGTGGGTTCCTTCTTCCGGGCCGTCATTTTCGAACCACAATCGCACCCTTTCGGAAATGTTCTATTTGTTCGGCGTGATCTTCGGATAAACTACCTCTATTATACAAATATCAAAGAATGATCGTGCGTATCGATTTTCGATATTAAAACATTTCATTTGAAAATAAAGAAAGTCAAATAATGAAACAACTGGAAATTGTTCTACACCCTAAAACGAATCGAACAATAAAACGTATTGGCTAACCAAGAAAATTCGTGCCGATTTTGGAATCATCGACATCGTAAATGGTTGTCTAGCTAAATCAGACCATAGTTACGTAAGCACAAAAGTGTTCGACAGGCTTTCATGTAAGCGTACAGAAGCTTTTAATCGATACAGCGCATGCATGTACAGTTTAATAACGACAAAATCTAGAAACGACACGGATGATCTTGTTTAGCCGTAGCTTTTCCTACTATAGTTAGCGTCGCATCGCTATACCAAGCATCCATGATCCATGGCGCATTCGATAACAAATATATCTACAGTGGGTGTACATAGTATTCGTACACCTTTTAAACACGAATAATTTTTTCAAAATCAGACCCGACAGCTTGAGTTTTTTTCGAGACGTTAGAAGGATTAGTTTACTAGCTAATAAAGCTGGTAAAGTTATTCGTGTTTAAAAGGTGGATGAATATTTTGTATACCCAATGTATCCATTTTTCCTCCGGTCACGTGATTGTTGTCAAGTCATCGGCATGCGATTTTAGCGAGGGAAAACGGCGGTATTCGCAGAGGGAGAAAGCGAGCATGATGTAATGGTTATCTCGTTGACAGTGTTCAGCGTTGCAGCTATGTACGGATTGAAGTCTCACATCTTACACTACCTTCTGTTCTTATCACCGTCGCGGGATGTCCTAGCGGAGGCGCAGGCCGAAATTAGTTTGGAAAATATAACCGTAGGGAAAGTGTTGATCACGAAGTGGCGGGGAAAACCGGTTTTCGTGTATCACCGGTAAGCCTTCCAGGAAACGATCGAGTTTCCCAGAGTTTTCCTGATTGTCTTGATTTTCCTGTACGCGGTGTTTCAGCCCACAATCCATTATAGATCAAGAGAGACGGGTGAGCCTTTCCGAATTGAGGGATCCGGAGTCCGATGAGGAAAGAGCCAGAAGGCCCGAGTGGTTGGTCGTGATTGGAATTTGTACGCATCTCGGATGCATTCCTATTCCGAACGCTGGGATTATCCCCGGAGGGTTCTATTGTCCGTGTCACGGTTCGCACTTTGACGGAGCTGGTCGCATACGTCGGGGGCCGGCCCCCACCAACTTGGAAATACCAGAATACGAGTTTCTCGAGAACAACGCTATCCTCGTTGGTTGATATTAACGTTGATCCAATCCCAATTAACCGTTTCTTGATCCCTCCAGTTTTCCTCGTTTCTCGTTCTTCGTTTAATTTTCGTTAAGTGCATACATCAATGGTGATGATTCAGAGACAGGCCTCATCGTGGACAGTCGGAAAAATCGTCCGTCGCGCCATACCAGCTACCTCGTGGCGACATCTATGGTTGGTAGTTGGTACAATACATTTGTCATTAATAAAATTTCGTATCAATTATCAACGCCGCGTTTAACTTAGACGATGGAAAGTAATTTTAGCTCAGCTCGTATGGTTTTACTGTCATTTTCCCAACACTGTTTATGCCATTTAAAAGTCATTCCTTAAAAGCGAAAGAGAGGGACAGCGAAAGAGAGAGAGAGAGAGAGAGAGAGAGAGAGAGAGAGAGAGAGAGAGAGAGAGAACATAGAACATAGAACTTGTTGACCATAGTTGACCACCGGTGAGTGGTTTTGTCGCACGACTCGCGTTGACGGAATTTTATCTTCTGATACGTTTTCTTACCCAATTAACCAACCGAAAAGAGCACAAGAAATTACCTTGCATTATGACGCCACCAATGGAAAGGATACAAATTTTGGAAACGATCGAAAAGGACATTATCGTGTGTTTGCAAAGCGCAGGTAAGCGTCACTTTTTCTTCGATTGTAGTTCGCCGATGAAAAGCTTGAAGTGTCACTAATTTTCCGTAGGACAAGCATTCGTAGAGCTCAGCAAAGAAAAGTCTAGTTTGAAGCAAGCAGAGGCTCAAACTCAACAGTTTTTGAAAACCTTGGGTCACGTAGAATCAAAGTTGAGCGAGCAAATCAATTATTTAACCCAAGTTTCGACAGGTAAGGATACCTTACCAAATAGCTAAAGTAACTTTTAATCGATTCTTCGAATTTCTAATGGTATTTGTTGTTTATCAGGGCAACCGCATGAAGGTTCCGGGTACGCGAGTCAAAAGGTTCTGCAAATGGCGTGGCATAGGTTAGAACACGCGCGAAGCCGAGTGAACGAATTGGAACGTGTAAAAAACAAACCAAGATGAAAACTCAGAAGGCTTTCTCATCTCGATGAATTATCTTCTGTTAGTTCTAATTTTAAGGTTAATATCTAAAAAGAAAGGTATAAATATTTTTTGAAAATTGTTTATTTACATATGATGAATCCACGCCTATGATAGGAAATTTGCAATCTAAGGAACATTCCGGTTGCATACGTGTAAATCACGATGGCAGTAAAGAGCACAAGTCCGTGTCCAAGTTTCGGTTGTCGCTAGAAAAGATATTCCGTTCAGTTTCGGGAAAGTGTCAGGGTATCGATCCATCCACAACGCCCATGCTTCGTTTCACTGTGGCAGCCAAAGAAAGCCGAGATCTTCTTTCCTCGTCCAGTTGTTTGGTTAATAGAGACATTTGTGATTGCAAATCGGTCATTTGACTTTTCAGTGTTTTCACCGTTTCCGATAATGTCCTGAAACCGGAGTAAAAGCGCACGACTGACAGTTAGATCGGGGATAACTGTGATCGCGATTTTCGATAACGTTTACCTGTTGCTACAAAAATCCCAGTCTCCCCTGTTGTGCGTCAGTGATGTTCTATCGCGTGTTTTCTGCGATCCGTAATCCAACACTGCTGGAACGCAGATACAATAAACGATACATGATTATTGTTGATTCGACCCGTCTTAAAAAACAATCTGAAATGCGATCGATGACCTACAAGTTGATTCCCCAGAGTGTACGGTGAACCTAGCGTTCACGGTGAGGCAATACGCCTCGATAACCTTCAGTATAGTCGCGTCCTCTTCAAATTGTCGTTCATCTAAAAAAAGAAAAAGGAGCGCATTACTATTCCTCCTAGTTCCTAGCAGTTAACAGTATCCCCCCCCTCCGCATACAACTGACTGACATGGAAAATTTTGTCTAGGTTTTTTTGGTTGTTTCTGGAGGTACTGGCTATATACACGCATATATAGGGAGGGAATACTGCACGCCGTTTTGAAGATTTGAAATGTTGAATTCGTACTGCACGGTCGTGGAGCGCGTGATAAATCCATACTCGGATCGGTTTTACCAAATGCCCTGAAAGCGTAGACTGGAGGAGCTGGGCGTAATGAAGCGATGCACCAAGCCTTTCTAATCCCTAAAGGTGGGCACTGATCCGCAATCGATCGTTGTTGTTGCGGTTGTGGTTGTGGTTGGGGTTGAGATTGTTGTTTCCCATTCTGTTGACTGCAAACCTGTTGTGCCATGAGCAATGAGCGTTACACAAATGGTATACGATACTGCATAGTAGCTAAATCGCTAAATACGCTAAAGTGAGATTATAAACTTGAAAGCCTCGTTGTGTCAATACGCTCCACAAATGTACACAAATGGCAAACCGATCGACCGACTACAAGACGAGAGTAGTCGTCTCTTCGAATGGTACAACGTATTAGAAAAGCGAAAGCTTGCTTCACACAACATGGCTGTGGTGAAACTGAAGCATACGCTCGTTACAAAAGAGTACAGTATCTATTGTAGAATTAGTAAGTCAAAACGGGTGAAGATGTTAACTGAACGAATAAAAAAGAAAGAAAACAGCCATGCCATGGAAGCTTGCCTTGATCCGTGCATCCAGAAAACGGTATAGACTTCTTCAACCACCAATGAGCGTACAGCCCCGACGTATAGACTCGACCCGGTTCTCCGCAGTCGTGTTTCGCGTTCGGTTGGATCGGCTTCCTCCCGACTTTTTTTACAATGTTTTGGTGCGCGTACGGTATTGGTTGCGTGAACCTTTTCTGCGCGTCCGAATGCCCGAGTTTGTCCGGTCGCGTGTCGGCTACATCCTCTTCCGCTTCTGTCTCGTTTACATCGCACAGAGGTCTGGTGACCTTGCAGATCGAGGAACTCGAAGCGTGGTCCGCGATTCTCGACAGATCAGACAGGTGTGCGCTGTCCCTGGGCGTCGAATCGAACGGCGACGTGCAAATGCATTGATGTTCGAACTTATTCTCATCGTTCTCGCTTTCGTAGAAAGAATGTCTTCCGGGTACGCCGGCGTGGTACTTAATACCGACACAAGATTTACAAGAGTTCACCTCGGACGAATTCAGACGGTAACATTCGACCATTCCCGAGTCCGAGGAATGAATGCTGGATCTACCGTGAGTTTCGTGCTCGGGATAACACCGATGTTCGTCGTTCTCACTGCGTGTCTGATTAATCGATCGATGGTCGGAAGCGACGCTCGATTGCTCTTGAACGTGTATTTCTTGGCTCGTTGTAACCGTAGTGGCCGTTAGCTGTCTTTTCGCATTGCCAGGTCGCTTCCGAGAGAGGTCACGAACGCTCGATAAGGACAATGGAGGACGCGACTCGTAGCCGGCGGCAACGAGATCGGGCACGGCGGGATCGCGAGCGAACGCGCTGACTGGCAAACTTTTACTGCATTCGCTAGGGCTGTTGCAGTCCGACGCAAATTCCGTCGAAGTCGAACTGTTTGTTATGCCCACGGTGCTAAGATCCATGTCACCCAACGCGTATTTCACCTCGAGGGTCAAAGTAGATTTACGCAATATTGTCGATTCATCGTACCGTTGGTTTTCCATCGATTCCTTCGCTTCGAAAGAAGTTGTGTCAGAATCTTTCTCAGAATCTTTCGACAGACATTCGTCGCTGCTCCGCAGCGGATATAACGCGTAGGTAGTTATATTGGGCCTTCGCAATTTCACGTTACTTAAATCTGGTTTCAAGACATACTGCACGTACAACAACTTCTTCAGTAGTTCGGCGCGAATTAGTTTTCTCTTTACCAGCTTCGCGAAATACCTCGAGAGGCGCGTGTACGGAGGTAGACTACAACTCACACGTGACGTTGTCGACGGAGATTTTACAAGGTTGCTGCTCGCTTGTTCCTGCACCAAAAGTTCGATCCAACATTGCCGGTCTTCCTTGGTGGTGCAGAGTACGAGAATGCTCTCGATCATCGGTCCTAAAGGCAAACCAACAAGAAAAGAAGATATCGAGAGATTTAGTTGGAAGAAACTCCACCTAGAGTTTACTATACCTGTAATTTCAAAAGCGTTTCTAATTTCTTCGCTGTCTTCTGTTGGAATGATATTGATGCCAGTCAGCGGAAGCTTCCCCTGAAAGTAAGTACAGTTTGTATTCGACAGCAGACGCAACGTGAGAACATCTGATCATACCTCGTAAACGAAAGAACTCATTCTAGGACTCGCGCTGAGCACCAACAAGGTCGTAGGGAATAGGACAAAGTATCTGTCCCGACGATCCAAGCCGGTCGTTACGCTTGCTAAAGTTACCGCCCCAACGTAGAGTATTTCCCCTAGCGAGCTTAGTTCCTCTCCCTCCCATCCCTTAATGCCGCTAGTTAATACTTGGAGGGCTAGCTCACGTTGTTTGCGAATCGACGCGCATCGTTCCTATATTACAATTTTGTTAATACAGGAAAAGCGTGGATGTGGTTCGCAGGATGACAGTCGAGCCAACGTACCGCTATTTCTCTGTACACAGATATTGCGCGCTGGGTGTCACCTCTGTCAGGATGATTTTTCTCTATGTACCTTTCCAGTTCTTGAAGCATGGCAGAATATTTGTCCAATCTCCGAAAAGGTTTACTTAGGCCAGTCGTTAGCACTAAAATTCCAGGCGATATTGCTCCACTGTGCTCCATAAATTCGTTCAACTCGTCCCTAAAACAGCGGGGCATCGCAAAGCAATTGTTTCGCTGAGCACGCGAGTACGATCGAACGACCGATTCACGCATACCTATAACGATCTAAAATGCATACAGCTCGCGGATGATTCGCGCAATAAGTAGTATGAATGGACTTCAGCTTTGGTGCTAGGGTTAGGAAAAGATTGCCGACCCTCGAAGAAGAACCCTGCGCTATAGCTGCTTCTAGGCTGGTGAGCAGCCTTTGGTGGGCTTCCAAAATTTCATGTACATTGCTCAAAAGTTGCTTGTACTCTTCTTTGGTCAATCTGTGCTTTCAATTGTTTAAAATATTAGTTGGCACGCTTGGGATACTATATTAGTTATACCTACATGTTAGCCGATTCTAAAGGTAGCAAAAAATTGTTGGTCAGTCCTTGGAGTTCCACCACGTTCACTCTTTCTGAGTCAATTATATCTTTTAATACAATCTCTCGGTTGAGCTTCTGATGGACGGGTGACTCCTGCACTGTTTTCTCTGGGGACATTTTTGAGATAGCAGTGGGTCCACTATCTTAAGACCATAAAATCATTAGAACAGATTGTAGAACGTTGGAACGACCAAAATATGTTAGTTATTGAATCGATACCTGATGCCCTGCATTCCTTTACATAATTCGATGGAAACCATCCTGTTTTGTCGTGTAGCGTGCCTTCCCACCAACCTTCATCATCCGTTTGCGTTATCATTATTGTATCTCCCCTTTTAAAACAAAGCTGCAAATCAAATTACAAACACGATCAATATCAAAATGCAATCACACTTGGAAAATAAGGAATCGGAGACCAACCTCGTCATTGTTTTTTCCTTTGAAGGAATAAAGTGCGGTAACATACTTTGGCGCGTCTGGTTTCGACATGATTGTCGAAATGAAACTGCCAAAATCAAAAAACGTTCTGAGAACCTCGTTATTCCCCTCTTTTTCAAATTCAAAAGCGCAATGTGAAGCAATGACCTTCGGCGCAGTATTCTGCGCCCGCGCTCATCACACGCGCAAATTTTCGTAGGAAAACGTTTTCACTGTGTTATAGTTTCAAATTATCTTGCAATAAGTTTTGCATTTATTGGTTTCCGTTGCACGTTCGACTCGCTTCGTTCAGCCATACGTTTCTCGCTGGTAGTGTAGTTAATTGTACTCGATCACATATAACGAATCGTCACTAGATCAAATTGGAAAATCCGAAATTAGCTAAGGATGATGTTAGATACAACAGTCGTACGAGGAATCGTACAGGTTACATACTTTGATGTACAGATGCTGTGACATCTCAGCAGGCGAAGCTATTTATAAACATATCCTATAGGTATAGGTTAGTCACTCGCAAGGATGAATACCAAACAGATGCCTGAGCCATGGATAAAATTTAAGAATAGATCTTACAACTCGTGGACCATTTACTTCGTAAAATCTGCATTTGGCGCCAAACGTTACCGACGTTAAAAACTATGCTGAAGTGTCATTATTTGAATGTCGCAAAATATTTGCTGATCATAGGATTGTTCAGAGGTATCTCCTGCATCTATTTCAATCTATTTCATGCAAAATAACCGGTAAAATTTCGTGATAAATCGTTTTCGGTATTACGCGTACCACCGACGAGATAGTCGGTGCGCGTACTAAATGGGTTACGACATCTGCGTTTTGGTACAGATGGCGTTACGCGCCATTGCCGACGTAAAATTTAAAAATGTCTATGGACAGATTATGCGTAATACTTTTTAATAAATACATACATACATGCAGAAGAGTCCACTGAACATTCCTGTGCCCCCAGAATATCATTCATAATTTTGAATTGCCAGATTTCATCTCCTTTTCCATGCATGTATCCTTGTACAAATGGTTTGTTCGGGCGCTACATCGCAAGGTGGTTATTGCGTTTCTGGAATTTCAGGCTCTGAGGTAAGAGACGGTAGAAGAGCCTAATCGGCAACGTTGTTTGATATCGTTTGCTATCTCTTCGAGGAAACCGTAGATGGCGGGACGAGCTTGTTAATCCAACGTCGATTGCTTTCGCTAGAAGATTTCGCGGCCTCGGACATCAGGTTGTAAGCGAATAAATGTATAAATTATTTTTCAATGTTCTCGGTGTCGAGTGATATTTAATGTATTTTTCACGATCGCTTCACAGAGTCTTAAACTCGACGCGGAGAAGCAAAATGCGTCCGAGAACGAGGCAACAAGACGAACGCGATTCGTCACTCGCACATATCGCGATTGAAAGACACGCGTTTGCATACGCTGCAAGGGGTAGTTGCAAAATATACACCAGCGGCGTCGAAGCATGGCGCGTGGCGGCCCGTTCTAGAGACGTTCGCCGACTCAAAGTGCCGAGAATTTTGACGGGTCAGTAACTCCGAAAATATTTATGTCGTCCCCTACTATTCTTACTCCCGCGACATGGATATTTTCGGCTAATGTCGAGCAACCCTGGCTGCCGAACACCAAACTGTTTTCGAGCTTTTCCTTTAATTGCTACGATAGCAGATTGCCAGATCGCAGATTCGAACGGGCGACCGGCTGGAGGAACCCAAACACCGCGTAGAGATCAGAACACGACCAAGAATGGGATCGTCTCATGTCGTCCGTACGATGCGATCGTATTTTCGCTGTTCACTGAAACGTTAACTCGAAGTAATCGCACCATCCCCTCGAGGGGTTGCTCGTATCCGGTGGTCCGGTACG
Organism: Lasioglossum malachurum; assembly: GCA_028455605.1. Lineage (NCBI taxonomy): Eukaryota > Metazoa > Arthropoda > Insecta > Hymenoptera > Halictidae > Lasioglossum > Lasioglossum malachurum. Next base: position 11,357,211 of record CM052313.1, on the reverse strand, counting down.
TGACACAATCGTTCCACCGTGTTCCTAAAAACAGAGGAATAGAAAATTGCCTCGGGAAAGATGAGTCGGAGGGTGTTCCATTTAGGAATAAAGAGGGCCGTGGCAGATGCACGATGCGTGTCCCATGAGACATGGGCCCTTGGTCGTGAGCCGTGGGACGCCGCGCTAAGAAGGTATCCCGGAGACGTGCCGATGCTTCGGCGAAGGGATCGCGGCGTTGCTGTGTCAACTTTACCAACTGTCGAATATACAAGCCTAGAAAAAATCTGTTGCTTCCTGTGTTGGTCTTTTGGTCGTGCCGCCTCGCCACACGTCAGTACGGCGGTGTCGACTGTTCGAGATAGCGGCCATAAATCGACCGAATCTCCAGCTGTCTCCGCGATCGAACCATTTAGCCATTAGGGTCCGGGAGAAACGAGGGAAGAACAGGCTACTTAACAAGTAGCGTACGACTATACTATTCCGGGACTTGTCTTCTCCATTTAATCCTCGACGGGTAGGCATGCGTTTTCGATGACCGATCTTGACTTGGAAATTTGTCTAGGTGGCATTCGCGTGCAATTGAAGCGTTTTTATAATTATTCCGCGAACTTTACAATCTATAACCCGACACGCTAGTATGCATTTTTCTTTTCTTTCTTCTTTGCCTGGTGTTAAATCCGATTTCATCGAGCTTAGAATTTGTTCAGGTGCCCGCGTAATACGGCTAAACAGCTTTTTGGATAGGTTTCAAGACGGAAAGAGCCGAGCAACTAAGTGCACGGGAAATAAACGACACTCGGTGTGCTTTAGCGTTCTTTATTGTCGCATAGCGCGATGAAACGTACTCGTTAATATGTATACATGTACATGTACACTACCGGCAAAAAGTATGGGCCAGGTTTCGTAAAGCTTGCGTACTCTACCCTTTCATTAATCACGAAAGCAGAATCCACGCTGTCGACGGACAGTGTACACGTAATATGCGACGAATCGTGAAATGTGATGGTAGGATTCTCCTACTCGTTGACGACGACGGGAGAGATTTTCTTGCTCGTAACGCGCGCGCTTTGATCCGCTATGTTTCTCTCGAGAATCGGACTAGATCTCCAGAGGGACCGAAAGTAGTTCGGCGAGGTAATGAGGATCGTATTAATCGAACTTCGAAGAGATTTCGTTTGGGCTCGGGACTCGGGGCTCGGGACTCGAGGTTCGGGGCTCGGGGCTCGGATTTAGGAACTTCATATCCGGTTGGCGAATCCAGCGTTAAGTCCAGAACAGTCGTTCGGTGTCTTCTAATACTGTTTCCCTGGTTCTCAGTGGTGGCAAGAATGTTGGTGCGGCTCGACGATCGGACGCGACGGATCGTTGATGCTCTGCACGATCATGTTCAGACGGTCCAAGCTGCTTCCGGTGGCCTGGGCAGGCTGCAACTCCGCTTGCTCGAATCCTGCAAACAGATGCGCGCGTACGTTATCATCCGGATTCGGAACGTGTTATCCTCGCGATATCCTGAACGGTAACCGTTCCCGATTCCTCGTTGCTGTTTGGAAAAGATCCAAACTATCGATCCGTGGAAGAACGGCCGTGCGCGTGAACCGGCGAATCGCGGTTGCCTCTGATTTACGAATCGCATCTCCGACACGATATTTCTCCGACCATGACGTGTCCAGGAAAAGCTACACGCGCGGCTGCCTGCCAAACGCGTGTAATTTTCGACCAGTGAAATCGAACGGAAATCGAAGTTTCGAAAGGACGGCAACGAGACTGCGATCCTGACGATCGTTGCGTCGAATTCGTTGATCAACATTCGGAGGCCGATCAATCGGGAAATGGAGGCCGAGATCCGATGATCGCTTGAATGATCGACCGATCGCGAGCTCATCGGAACAGCGATAGGAGCCAAGCGTTTAAATCGCGACCAAAATCTCAACCGAGGGTAAATCGGGGCGACTTAATTGCGCCGGTTTGTCCTCAAAGAACTTGGTGTATTGCGATTCGTTCGTGCCGGATCTGTCTCCTCGGAGCACAAAGAACCTTTGATTCGGTCTCATTAACGAAAGGCGGACGCGCGACGACGCGACGTCCCGATCTCGCAACACCGACGGGAAAACCCACCCTCCTCGGCTGCGCTGCTTACAAGTTGTCGGAGATTGCCCGGCTGATCGCGCGTGCACAAGCTCCGTTGCATTCTGGACGCGAGAAGCCGAGAAAATCGAAAAATACGGGTAATAGTAGAAACGCGAATTTAGACGAGGTTCTGCTGAAGGGAAAGAGAGAGAGAGAGAGAGAGAGAGAGAGAGAGAGAGAGAGAGAGAGAGTGAGTCCCCCTCTTGCCCGGGGTGGGAGAGAGAGGGAGGAAAATCAACCAAGCGACAGAGCCGACGAGATTTTCGAGAGACGTTTACGAATATCTGGATGCAGTAAAGTATGTATTTTGGCCGCGACTTCGGTTGCGTTTAAACGCGCATTGCGCTCCGTCGGCAAAAGGATGATCCGTCGACGATGCGTCATACTAATGTACCGTGGCAATATATGGCACTTTCGAGCGGTTCGAGTTTTCTCGTCTTTCAAAGATCCCCCGATTCGCATCGCTACAAATGTTCGCGATGGACGCAACCCAGAATGCTGTTAATCGAATCCTGTCCCCTAATCGTGACTCGGCGATCGATGGAGGAAGAAAAGAGCAACGTCGTTCGAGAGATTACGGCAAGATCAAAAGTCTCTCTCTGTGTTTCTGGACGTTTACACCGAATCTCTCGTCGTTGCCGTCGGGTGCAATTGTGAATCACCCTTCTTCCCCGCGGCAGGATCGGAGAACGCGTTCGGTCGGAACGACAAGGATCCTTTTGAGACAACGCTGACTAAATGGGACGCAACCGCGGGGCATTAATTAAAACGATCAGAGTCTACGTTAGTGGGTTACGGTTCGGTAAATCGCTTGGCACCGTCGCGACACCGGAGGAGCTTGTTTCTCGTTGCCACAGCAGCAGCCGCGTCTATTCCTACAGAGGGGCTGCATTGCCGTCGCCTTTTTCCTTTCGCAGAGGCCGAGTTTGAGGCGGAGGCGTAGCGGTGCGATTGTGAGTTATAGAGGTACCAGTAGCTCGGTCCTCTATTTATCAGTGCTCGAGCCTCCTTTTGCGACTCGCTCTTGTCTCCTCTTGTCTCAGGCATCGAGTACCGCCGCGTTTCGAAATACCGGTAGTGCGAATAGGCGACGATAAGTTGGCTGTTCGGCAGCACCGAACACGGCACGCGCCTTTTGCTCCAGCTCGTCTCGCCCGATGTACGGTTACCCTTTCGCCCCTCTGAATTATGTGTCACGCTCGCCGATTCCCAGGTATTCATTAACGTTAACGAATCCCGAGTTATTTTAACGATCGGGATTCCGTGATTTCCCGCGCCGCGAGACACGAGCCAAGACGAGACGAGACGAGACGAGCCGCGGCATTGTAACCTGCGACGGCGTTCGGCGTTGTTTGTTCGATCGGTGTCATCGATGGTTGCTCGTCCGAGCATTCGGTCGCCTCCCGATCGTCCCGCGCGAGTCTGCGTGCTATCCGGATGGGCGAACGGACACGGCTGCTCGTCTATTTTCAGAATGTAGGCCAATTAATTCCGCCGCATTTTCGGTACAGCTCGGAAAAACGAGAAACTTTACGAATGTCGCGCGAAAATAGCAAGAAACAAGGAGCTGAATCGACGGGAAGCCGGCGCGGCGGCGCGCCCCGACTCCGTTGTTCGCGAGATACAATATAACGGAGAAATACATGGTCTCGGGCGTGCCGATGTCGACGGGTTTTCTCGTGTTCCTCGTAGAAGAGGAACTCTTGGTGTTTCTCGAAGGTGGTAGCATCGCGAGCTACCAGCTTGACGCCTGACTGGTCGCGGCTCGTGACTCGTGACTCGTGACTCGTGACGCGTGCCGCTCGGCGGTGAGCTCGTCTCGCGTCTCCCATCTCCCATCTCGCGTCTCTCGTCTCGACGCGGTGGAGGGGCCAAGAGGGATACGCGGTAGAAGCAGCCACTCCACCGAGAGATGAAATCGTTGCATCTCGGAAGCTCACGGGTGGGCTATCTATAGCAGCGAGTGTAACCGAATAGAAGCCGAGTGTCACTCAAGGGTGACAAAACTCATTAATACCGATCTGCTTAATGCTGCGTCTCGTGTCTGGCATTAATCTACTTAAAAATATCAGAATCAAGAGCGATTCGGTGTTTTGGAAACGTCGACGAAGAAGAGCCGGTCGATGTGTCCGTCGCTGCCTCCTTAATAGACAACCTCGTCTATCCGAGTGTTCCAAACATTTCGAGCGTTTCTTGCCTCGCCTCAGCTCGCCTCGCTTAGCCTCCGAATACGAGCTTACGCGTTATTTCGTCAGCATTCGCTCCCACCTCGTGCCTCTCGTTCACTCACCGTTAATGGGCTGAAATCTTGCCAGGGGGTCCGAGAACTGTCTGAGCCTCTCCGTGACGTATCGCGGCGAGTCCGCACCCTGCAAACGAAACAATCTTGTTTTGATTCGCGAATCGGAGAAGCAGGAAATCAGCTGCGAGGAGACAAGCCTCGGAAGACGGAATGCGGGGCGGTGGGATGAGGGATGGGGATGGAGGATGGGAGATGGGAAACGGGAAACGAAGGACACGCGCGGTGTCGCGGCTCGTTCGTTTCGATCGCTCGCGAAATGTAGGTCAATCGTGGCGTTCGGCAAGGGACTCGCGCAATCCTCGTCGGCCGAGGAGTGGTTGGAGCGCCCGTGGGACGGAGAAGAAGCCTGGTAGGGGATGGAACGCGTGGAAAGTGCGCGCGGCCGTTCCACCGTTCGTCTCGCAGAAATTTGGAAAAACAGCTTCCACCCAGAGCGGAGGGACGCGATGAGAATTTTCGCCGGAGTACGAAGAACGAAGGGTGGACGATGCCTGGTGATCCTCCAGCAGCCGCCGGAATGCCGATCGGCGTCGAGTTCTCTGATCCCTTTCGCCTTCTTTCCCTCATTCATTCCTCCACTCTGCAGGCCACTAAACACTGCGTACACATTTTATCCGAGTCGAGTTCCTTTATTTGTCGCGGCGCATCTATATGCGGTGTCGTGGCCAACTATTCTCGGAGTGAAAGCAGTTCCTCGCAGCACTTACCGCGGCCTGGCAGCGGCGGTCGCGAGCCGCGAGTCGCGAGTCGCGAGTCTCGAGTCTCGAACAGCCAGGAACACGCACATCCACGCGCGCTCGCAACTTGTCACGGTTACGAGAAACCGACCACCCCTACCGGACTACCGGTGTCTCACCACGGAGAAGATACGTTTCGATCGGGAGAGTGCTCGGAACTTCAGATAAAAGATAACAGGGAGCGAGTCGTTTGTCGTCCCGAAACCCCCAGGCGAGAAAAGCATCAAGTCTCATCCCCATCTACGAGCCATCCAGATTCAGGATTTCCGCCCGAAATAAAAATAGCTGTACTCTCGGTTGGAATAGACCGCGATGCGCGCGAGCGTTTCCTAGTTCCCTGACCAAGGGTCAACAGAAAATTTACTGCTTGCCGCTGAAACGATTTCGAGAACCAGGGAAAAGACACCGCGACGCGGTGCAGGGTAGCCGAGCGAGGCCCGAGAGGCTTTTATCGTTAAGTAGGATACCGTCGCGTCGCGTCGCCGAGTCATGCTAAGACTAAGGTTTAAATGAGCGCGATGTTTGCTCTGGAAGATGGCTCCGTGCCCTCGATATCGGTCCGGGCTTCTCGGGCTGGATTACAGCGTGGCCACTATTCCACGGTGCAGAGAGATTCCCTTTACCCAAACGATACTTCCTCGAGAAGAGTGTATTCAAATCGATCGTCGATGACGTCGAAAAAAAAGGAGAAGCAACGAGGACACTGAGACGCGAGTCGATCTTGTTTCAAAACGATCGAAAACAGGGTGTATCGTGCCGGCTCGAATCGATGCTCGTCGCGGAGCGTATATTTAGAGAGCGGACCACAGTCCGACTGGTTTACGCAGAAGACCAGGCAAATATATTTCATTGTATAATCCCCTCGAGAAGCGTCTCACAACCTAGCCCTGAGCCGAGGCTTTCGACGCGTCGCGACGAGATTCCGAGATTTCGAGATCCCAAGATCCCGAGATCCTGAGATTGCGTTTTCGGAGCGAACTTGTTCGAAAATCTCGCAAAAAACCACAATGATGCCGACTCCCCTACCTCGGTACACATGTTGAACACATGCCTGATGGTGCGTTTGACCTCGAACAATCTCTCGGAATGAATATTCCTCGTTGGTTTTTCGACGGACCGTTGGACGAGCGGTTCGCGAGCGACGGGACGCTGTGCGACGGCCCGCGCAGCGCGGCGTAGAGCAGAACGGAGCGGAGCAAGGTGAAGCGAGCGGCACGCCGGGATAGAGAGAGCATCCAGAACGATAACAAACCACTCGCTCGTCATAGTTTCGAGATTTCTGACACGCGTGGGAATACGGTATCGGAAACCGATATCAACTGGTCGCCCGGCGACACGAGTAGCTACTCCGGCGGAATAGGCAGAAACGAGCTCCTCTTGGTACGCGCGCGGCCGTCTAGCCTTGGCGCGCATCGATGCAGGATATCGTGGCTCCTCCCGCATTTTCCGCATTTTCCGCAGCCGTAAAGAGGTCGCCGCGTTTACATACCGCGTTCTCGGCGAACCCGTGCTCCTGCGTTCCCGAGCTTCCGTTCGCCTGCAGCAACGCTTCCAGGCCTTCGATGTACTCGATCGCGTTCCGCAGGATCTCCACCTTTGGCAGCCGCTGATTGGGATTGTTGCTCGTCCTCCTTTTCAGAACCTCGAACGCTTCGTTCACCTGTAAACCCGATAGCTGTTAACTGGCGGTAGTTGTTATTCGTCGAGATACTAGGCGCCGGAAAATGTTCTCTCTTCGTGGATCAAATCATTGTTGAACTTCACTAGACCGCGACACTTTAAGCTGGATCAAAATTGATCGATGCGATCACGGCAAACGGAAATCGAATAGAAATTCGTTTCCCTTTCCATCGATTCGAGTAAGTCGAGCGGAATACAACGGTGTTATTATGTGGGAATAACAGTGGCTACACCGGATTACATATTTAAGTTCGGGTCTCGGGCACGCAGGACTTTCCGATAACGGCCTGTCTCCCAGCGATTAAACGTTTCCTTTGAATCGCTCGAACCACACCAGCGTTATCCTCTTGTTCGGAACGCAGGACGGTCCTCGCAGAATGCTAGAAACGCCTGTCTCTCTATTTCCAAGTTTAAAGTCGCGAACCTTTCGTTTCTAACCCTTCTCTCAGCACCTACAAAATGCATAAACGATAGAGCACCGACGCGAAATCAACTGTTACCAGACCGCTGTCGTTATATCATTTTTGGAAAGTATTAGAAGCAATTCGGTGGTAGTGTGCGAACCTTTTCCAGTACCTATGGAGACCAGAGAGTCGCGGGAAAAAAGAAGCGGAAGAGACGCTTGGCTCGTGTACACTAACCTTCCTCAAACGCCTTCTTTCTCGCAGCGTAGCCGCTTTTCTACGATCGACAGTGACGGTTTTCTTTTTGCATGCTTTGCAGGCCCAGAGAAGGCATCTGCGAGGCCCGTGGGTCGAGGCTGCGGCGTCCAACGCAGCGTGGGGATGCGGCACGTGCTCGGTCTCGTTCCTCTCGTTCCTCTCGTTCTTCTCGTTCTTCCCGTTCTTCTCGTTCGCTTGATGGCCCCTCTGTGTCGCCTCGCCGGACCGTTTCAGCTCGTTCGATTCGTTTGCTTCGTTGCTTTCCTCCGCCTCGATCGAGACCGTTTCGAAATCGGCGGAAGCATCCGCGGACACCACCGACGACGCGTCGTCCGAGTCCAAAGCGTACGGAGACGGCTGCGACCTGCGTGCACCAAACGGCCTAATATCATCTCCTATACTCTTCGAAATTCTCTTCCATCTTTTACCGATGCTAAGCTAATTAAACTCGATTTTTCTCCCCAGATCTACTTTTCATTTTAGACACGCGAACCAACATCTTTCGCCCTTTCGCGCTGTCGCGCGACCAACCCAAACGCGAAACCGTGTTTGAAGATTTAAAGATAAACCGTTCTATCGATCGACTGTGATGAAGATTTAAGATGGCAACGAAGAGGCGAAACAGCGGAAAATTGTAGGAGACAGGCAGAAAGAGAGAACGGGAGAGAGCAGGCTGAGAAGAAAGCAAGAAAAGACGTTCGCCTCGCGTAACAGGAGTTTGCCGGACGAACCGGGTCCGACGCGATTGGACTAGTTCCAGGTGGTCGGAAGAGCACGATCCCCGTCGTCTACCTTGATCGTTGCGACGAGAGACACGTAGAAAAGGAACGCGAGATGCGACGCGAAAATGGCTTAATGCACCGTAAATCCATCCGCGCGTTTCCCTTCGGAATAACGACAGCGCTCGGCGGCCAGAAACCACGAGGAGCGGATGGACGGAACACGCGCGCGTTGTTCCACGCCGTAGAATTCTTTATCTGGAAAATTCATTAGAACACCGTCAGAACGAAAACTGACTAGCGGACGGTTTGCCGGATTTGTTTGCACCGCTTTCGCGATACCACGGGAAAGAAAGAAGAAAGCGTATCCGCGAGAACGCGGGAAGAATGCTTACCCGAGGCGTTGCTCGTAGCGGCAACGCTGCGAGCTCGTTGACTCTAGCGTCGAGACATTCTCGTTTGTCTCGACGATGCTTCTCCCATCCTCCTGGTCCAAGTTTCTCCCAGACAAGTACTCCTGCAGGTAGTCGATCGCTGGGCTCTCGTCGGAAGCGTAGACGCGTCGGCGCCGATGATGGTGGTAGCGGTGATGATGTCGATGCTGATGGAATCGGTCGTGGTAGCGGTGCCCGTGGTTGGGCTGCTGGCGGAGCTGCAGCTGATGGTGCCGAAACGCGTCGTAGGAAGGTCTGCCAGCCGCTTGACACGCGTAAGACACCGCGTTCGTCACGAGCGTCATCTCGAGAAGCTTCGCCGGTTCCGCGGAAATTCTCCCGTCGTTCCGACACGTCGACCGATTTCGTCCTCGCGATACAAGCGAAAACGGTGGAAAGAGATCCGTTGAAGTTGAAACTGCTTCGCACGCTGGCTCCGCGCTGGTTCGATGAGTGATTCACGATCCGCGATGGTTCGGCCGATCGTCATGCCGGGGACGACGCGACGCGCATCGCGATCGGCCGTCGTATCGAATTGAATCGGTTCGGTTCGGATCGGATCGCGAAACTTCCGATCTGCGAACAAGAAGAACCGCGCGAAAACTCGGATCGTGTCGGCAAATAAGAAAAGTGAGACCCGGAATCCTCGAATTCGTGGACCGAAGCGAAGTCGCGAGGAAGATTGAAGCTGCGAGCTTCCTCGAAGCCGACGCGCGCGATACGATAGCGTGCGCGAGTGCGAGCCGCAAGCTCGTACACGCTCGTCGACGCTCGTAGCTACTCGCTCGCCACACCGTGATCCTCGTTCGCCGAAACGCACGCGTAGTCCACGCCGTTCGGACGCTTTACGAGCAACGTTTAGTCCCCCGGTTACACCCAGTCGGATTATTTTCGACAAGAGCCCGACCAATTAGGACTCATCGGAATCCTCTCAGACTCGTCGTCGATCCGCCTCCTCGCTACCCTGGGCCGTCCTAGTGGCTGGCGAAATCTCGCGACAGGGTGTGGTTTCGACTTTTCCACGATTACAAGCGGGGAGTTACGCTTCGGCGATCGGAGCCAGCGGTAGCGCGTGCAGGTTCGCTAGACTTTTCGTTCGGCGCGGCGGTCGTTTCCCGCTCGCTTCGCCGATAGAATTCGAAGGATTACCCTTTGCATTCTTCATGATCTGATCGCGATTCGTTGTAATCGTGGTTCGTGATATTCATTGAACGGTATTGCTGCGCTCACCGATAAACGTTATGGCGAAACTGCGGACCTTTGCGTGTTCGTAGCTTGTAATTTCTATATATGTATATATAAACGGATTTCATCGGTAACAGCATTATCTAGCGCAAAATAGATTCGCGTATCTACCACCAATTCGATGGTCGTACATTGAATTGTAAGAAAAGTGGTGTTTTAATACAATAGAAAATATGGTTACGAACGGCGGATTTACTTTTCGAGTACAGGATTCGCATAGTCACGGTCAGTCATTCCGGTCACGGTACTCGGGAGGGTTTAAAACTTTTCCGACAATCCGGAAGAGCAGAAACTGTAATAAAACGAGAGGTTTATCTATTTTCCTGTACCTAACGAAAACGATCGCAGATCGGGAGCATCGAGAAAAAGATTAGTGAGCCGCGCGTACAGGCTGATCGGAGGATGACCGGCGGCGGGCGGCTCGCGTGAGCGCGTCAGCTGTGAGTGTACGCGCGCAATATCGTTGGGATGGAGCGGAGCAGAGTGGAGCGGAACGGAGTTCCGTATGCAGGGGTAGCGCTGCGATCCACCCCCGTGCCGTGAGCGGTACGGACCTCGTGAAATCTCGGGGCGGCTCGGATCCGATCGTGTCGCGAACGAGAAGGGCGAATCGCGCAAGACGAACGGTCTGGATTCGAGAAGCGAGACGAAAAACGGGTCACGCTCTCCTCCTTTCAGGATTCGGTCGGCTGGGACACCTACATCCGCCAAAGCTGAAAGTTCACGAAAGGGCAATGCCTCGCCCATTTTTCTACGGGCCACGGGCCACGAACCACGGACTACAGGCCACGGGGCGACGATGGACCGCACGACCGTCAGACCATGAGACCGTCCGACTGCAACTTCTCCGACCTCGGTACACGTTTCGCATCTCCTCGATTCCACGGACGATCGGTGATTCGATCGAAGCGAGTAACTTTCGCTTTTTCTTATCAAACGGTGAAAACGGCGCCGCTTCGTTTCTATCCTCGATGCATCTCCTCCGCTCGATCGATTCCCCCGTACCGACGGTCGTTGAATGGAAATTAGCACTGCAAACAGAGAAAAAAGAAATGAGGCAAAGGCAGAGAATTGGATCGGAATCGCTGGCAACTTGGACAAGGGTAGCGGATACGCGAAAGGACGAATTGTAGCCGAATACGGAATGGATTCGCGCGCGCGCGTGATCTCTCTCTCTCACCCTCTCTCTCGCTCTTTCTCCGTCACTCTCTTTGGTTCACCCTCTCCCTATCTACTGCCACCACCCTTAGAACGCGAACGGGGGGGTCGGGGCGAATAGCAATGATCGGTGGAAAGGATAGAGGGATGGAGGCAGGGAGAGGCAAGGTAAAAGCTTGGGAGGGGGTGTGGAGAAAAGCGAGAACGCGGGACGTCGGTGGTGGCCAGAGGAGTGAAAAGGAGAAAGAGAGGGGGAGGAAGAGAGTGAGAGAGAGAGAGAACCGGTGGCGGAGAGTAGAGGAGAGGAGAGAGGAGAGAAGAGGAGAGAGAATCGGTCGGGTCGTGTGTTGCGGGCTGCTGCGGCTCGGGCGCGACAGTTCTACCCCAACCATTGCCGGCTGACTTTCGCGAATAAACCGGACCCGAGCGACCCTCCCGCGAGTTCCGTTCGTGGCCGACGCGACGCATTTCCGATTATCCGCGCGATCGCTCGCGAAACGATTCGCAAGGAAAGCCCGATGCGCTAGAGGAGACGCATGTTGGACCGCGTAGGAGATCGCGACGCGAATGCGAACGCGCACGGACCGACCGGAGACCCAACAGAGGCCAGAGGTCGAGAGATAACGAGACGAGCAGCAGGATTCCTAGACGGTGGACCCGCCGTCCCGAGCGACGGAGGCTAGCGAATTCGAGCCACGGCATGCGGAGACGTCTCGCAGAGGATTGGATCGTCGCTTGGTTATCCGCGCACGCGATTACATCTTTCTCGCGGTTAAACTCGAAACGTCTTCGATTCTACGGTCCGATATGGGCGCCAGATTCGAACACTAAGTCCTTCTCCCAGTGGCAAACCCGGGAATCGTGGATCGTTTTCATTCTGAGGCCGGTTGTTTGTCCGTAGGAGAATCGAGTCGGGAACGTGTTTGCAAAAGGGGACGCGATCGACGAGCGAGCGAGTTTCGATGCTCCCCACGCTCGCTTCAGCTGCGGATTTGAACGTGACTGAGAGATTCGGCGGGTCGACCGTCTCGCGCCCTCCACTCGCGATCTTCGATCTCGCGGCGAATCGTTCGACAATATTATCTCACGACCAGGCGACCTTGACAGCGTTTGCCAGCGAAAAACGTCGAGAAAAAGATGGAACGGGGGGACCGATAACGGAGGCGGGTATCGATCGTTTGTCGTGTCGGAACGCACACGCGTCGTCGATCGCGATCGAGCAAACGGCGCGAGCTGCTACGATGCAACCGACGAGTTAACGACGCCTCGCGTTCCGCCGCTCCGGCCTCGCGATCCTACTCGGTCGCTACCATTGTGTTCGACGCGAATTAGTCCTCGCTCGGTTCTACCTACATATATATACATAAACAAATAAATAAATAAACAAACAGATATATAAATAAACAAATAAATAAATATATATATAAATACATATGTATATTTACGCGCACTCGTACGAGTGTTTTCCAAAGGATCGATTCTAATCGCGTTACGCGTTCGAAGATAATCAAATTTAGAAAGAGGGAAAGCGCCGGTCGCTGGAAAAACTGTAGGATAATAAGCAAACAGGAACCTCGAGAGCCGCGAACTTCGTAGTTACCGGTCGAACGGACGTTGAGAGGCGTCGCGAACCAATCCAGGCGAAAAGAACAGAGACTGCCCGTGAAAATCGCGAATTGATCTCTATCGACGGACAGACAGACGTTTTCTCGCCCACAAGTTTCGTACTACTTCCTGTACCGTCGCACCGTGTTAAATACCCGCCGCCCGTCCCCGTTGCTCCACGACTTACTCGGTCCTTCAACGGTAATATCGAACGTTGCACCTCGACGATCCTCTCGAAAGTACACATAGATGTTGTTTCTCTCGATGCTCAATTACACGCAAGTACAAAGATCCGCGAGAGCAAAGTCTATTTTCTCCTAATCGCGCGAATCCGATATACACTCCGTCAAACTCCGACGACTCTGTCCATACTCGACTCGCTCGTGCCGCGAAACGCGCGCGAAAGGGAGCTACCTCAAACTCGCATACTTTTTCTCCCCGTATTTCGTCGTTCGTGTCGAAGATCGGTGATCGTGGTTCAAAACGATCGGCGTGCGGTCCTCGGGAACCGAGACCCTCTTCCGCTACAGACGAACGGTTAACGTATTGTTCGACGAACGATGCAACGTCTCGCGGCCATCGTCGAAATAATGTCGCCGAGGATCAAAAGCATCCGGAGAAGAACGGACAATCGATATGCGAGCGAGGATCTTGAAGCACTTATCTCGAGAAAAAAGTAACGAAGAAAGGCACGCGCAGTCATGTCATGGGAATCCATTTCCTCAAGAGACTACCTTGGGCAAGTATCCTTGGGCGAGACCCTTTGGAGGAGATCCCTCCTAAAATCCGATCGCATCCCTTTCTCGAGCGCGCGCTCTTCCGCTCTTCGGCTCTTCCGCTTTTCTGCTCGAGAGCGAGAGACTCGAGTGTTTCGATATGGAGCGGGGGTGGAATAAGTCTGTCGCGAGTTTACCGGTGCCGCGGCGTAACTCGGCAACCTTCGCTCCGGTATATAGGTCAGGAAAAGAGGTCACAGGTGCCTCGCCCACCGTGGCTAGCAGCTACTGGTTCGGTGACGGGAGCCGAAATTGCGCGAACGCTATGCCGAGCCACGATGCGCGTCGACACGAGCGCCGGACCAAGAGAACCCTTAAACATGGGATTTCCTATATTTTATACTTTACAGTTGGCCCGATTCAAACAACGATTCTTTCGATCTCCTGTATGCGATTCTCATCTGCTGGATCGCGAACCAACTGCGTTGCCGACCGTCGTTCAAAATCACGTACTCTGTAATTTATTCGATATTGATGACGACATTAATCAAGTTAGGTTTATCCGCGTTGAAACTACGATTCGCGCACGAACCCTGCGTTCAATGTCAGGACGCGTATAGGAAATCCCACGTTCAGATTGCTCGACGACGCGACACAATGGTTCGTCGCCTGTTTGAATCGCGATAAGCGATCTGAGGGCAGAGATTGAAGGAAACTAAGAAACGCACGGTCGCAATGCGGCACGCCGCTAGACTGGAACGATGCTCGTGTGGAACGCTGCGCTGGCTGTGACGGCGCCAAGCGGTCTTTGCCCCGCGAACTCATCTCGGGTCTCGCACGCGAGATTCAACCTAAAGAAACATCTTCGCGAAGTCCCGGAGGTCACCGGAGGTCCGTCGAGAATCGATCTCGCGCTTTCAACGAATGATCGTGTTGAATTCACAGCGGTCCGGCCAGTCATCAGCTGTCGGCAACCGCGCTGCTGGGTAGTCCGGACGGATCGCGGCATCCTCTTGACGTGTGCGAGTTCACCGAGGAGGACTACCACCATCAGAACTCGAACGGGAACGGGCACTATCAGAACGGTCGATCCGGAGCTGGTTTCTGGGAATGTCTGGTAGGCTGCAGACAACGACTGGACCAACACTTTGCTCGCAGACGGGTAAGTCATCCTCGATCGGTTATCGGTTCGCCCTGGCCTACTTTTACTACCTCGCGCTACCCTCTTCCGCTTCCTTCGTTTTCTTCCACGACCATCTTCTGATCGTAACCTCGGTGAACGGTTTTTCTCGGTCATTGTCGAGACCGCTCCGGGGTAGAAAGATACGCACGCGATACTGGCAGTCACGCTAGCTCCTAATTGCGAATCCTGAGAGAGCTCATCTCTTCGTGACCTCGCCAGTCCTCGAGGCTGACACGGCGACCTCCTGTAATAACCGCAACAAAGCAAATAAAAACACCGTCGCTATATGTGTAGAAGAATAAACAAGAAATCGAGCTAATAAAAACGTGGTAAAAATGTGACCGTGTCCAACAGGTTCTGCTGTTTTCTATTTTTCTCCTTTTTCCTCTCGGATATTCTGTAGGGTGGATCCTGCATTTTCCGGTAGAACGGTTCTCAGTTGCGTTACAGTTGACGCAAATTTTCTACACGCTGCACCAAAATAACAGAGTTGAAAACCCAAAGCTTTCGATACGAATATATCGCACAACGTTTCTCTACAATTTCGCGATTTTCTAACTCGGTTGCGTATTCGTTTGTAAAGTGCTGAACAAGCTTCCCACAATTTTGTCATGCGTAAAATTATTTGAATACTACTGACTGTACCTTAGAATGAGTTTTGGGTACCAGAAAAATTTGGAATAGCTAATTAAAGCAATCATAGCGTCAGGAACAGGAACAGGAAAGCATAACCGTGGAGGAGCTGCGACGCGTGGCTGAAAATTTACGAAATGTCTCAGTTATTTTGGAAAGCATTGTTTTGAACTCCGCTAAATTATTCTTCCGCGCTGTTGGTTGTCGATCGATCATTTCTCAACGAAGCCAACTTAAAACCTCTGTCTCCATTATTTTGGCGCAGCCTGTATTCGGTCATGTCCGGATTCGGTGGCCCTCCAGTTTCGTCAGAGCACGAGGAAAGGTTCGCGCGTAAAATACAGCGCGTCGAAAGGTCGTGGCAGCTGATCGGGAGAACGGCTCGGCTCGTCTCGACTCGACGAAGCAAGACGAAGCGAAGCAGGGCAAGGCTCGCCGCGGTAGTATTTCCGGTTGATCGCGAGATCGCGACGACCTCGACTACATACAACATATAACATATAAACTGCAACATACAATATACAAGGGACGCAGGCGACTGGCGTACCCGTTACCTTCGTTTTTCCTGCTGGATCGCCAGTTATCCGCTATCGGTCGAGGTCGCCGCTATTTACGTTACACGAGATCGTTGGATCTGAAATCATCGACGGAGAAAGTTCAAGGTCAAATCGATAAAACCGTTTGCTCCTACGTTTAACCACGCGCGCCGCTGTTTATAACAGGGCCGTTGTGTTTCCCGTTCATGGCCTCGTTGTTCGCGAATCACCCTTTCGGAATCTATTTGTCCCAGGTGGAGCAAGGCTTGAAGCTGTACCGCGCCCACAAACAACAGGCCGCCGTGCGGAAATGGTGGGGCGCACTGAAGAACATCAGACAACGCGAGGACAAGTTCGCGCTCCTCGGTTATTTATACCAAGCCTACATGGACTGGGGAAAGTATAGGTATTCGTCGCGCGAACCGTTTCGATCGATTTCCGAACCGAAACGATTCGTTTATTGCCGGCTTTGATCGCCACGAAGACTCGCAGCAGGATCCCGGCAACGGTTACCCTTCTCGTTCGCGATTCGCTTGCCAAACGTTGCGATCACTGAAACGATACATCACGTCGGAAGATTGTTTCTCCCGCGAATCGAAAATCTGCGTTGTACCGAGGATCCTTTCCTACGGTGCCGTGTTGTTTCAATAATTCCTTAACAGAATTTACAATTTCGAGGGTTCGTTCGAGCGAATCGGAAAATTTCGAAGAACACCGGCCTGGTCCGATGCGATTCGCGCTGGGGAAACAACAGTCGGCAAACCACTATAGCTGTCAGTTCGTTTCGCCGAAAGGCACGGGCGCGGTGGTCGGCCGGACTGCTCAACCCACTTAGCTGCCATGGAGAGCACTAAGAGCCTCCTAGCTTAGAGTACGCGGACCAGGAAGAGAAAAGAGCTTAATAGAGAGATTGTGACCAAGAGATAGTATTTACTTGTGCGCGAGACGCGAGACGCGAAACTCGGAGAGAAAGAAAACTCGCGATCCTTGACACGGTAACGAGACGTTCCCTCCCTAAGAAAGGGGGTTACTACGGAGTGCTACTGCGTTTTTCGCCCTCCCCCTCTCCACGTCGGCTAGAATTAACATAGTCAGAAGTAATCGCGTCGTTTCAGGGACAGCATCGATTTTGGTCACAAGCAATTATGCATCTCGGAGGAGCTCGATTCACCCAACATGCGGGCCGAGGCGTACTTAAATCTGGCGAGGGCTCACGAACGCCTGGGCGCATTGGACAGAGCGTTGGACTATGCGAGACACAGGTAGTACCGCCGTTCCCCAGATCCTCGATTCTCCAAGATAGCTCGTTACCGATTCGATCCTACGATTCCGTAGTTTGTACAACGAATGCGACCAATGCGCGACCGCCGGGCTGGTTCACTTGACCGTGGGTAGAGTGCATTTGGAGCTAGCTGGATTCTGTAAGGCTCTGGAAGCCTTCCAGAGAGCCCACAAGATCGCTCATTCGATTCAAGATCCGTCGCTGGAGTTGCAAGTAAGTCTTGCGCTCGCGAGCCCTTCTCTTTGTCAACTCAACAGACATTCCGACCCGATACCATCACGACCGCGATCACGATCCTGACTCGCAGGTATACGTCGGCCTGTCGGAGCTCTTCTGCAGACTACACGACGCCGATAAAAGCGCGAGGTACGCCGCACGAGCGTACGATCTCTCGAGAAGCTTGCAACTCGGCGATCTGAACTCGCGGCACCATAGAGCAGCCCTGCTGCAAATGGCCGCGGCTCTTCGAAAAAAAGGAGAACTCGGCGACGCGCACGACTACTGTTCGGTACGTTTTTACCCTGCGACGTAAGTTCCATTGTGTTTCCATTGTGTCATTTTCCTCGTGTTTGACACGCAACTCCGCGCAGGAAGCAACGCGTTTGTCGCTCGTATCCGGAGATCAAGCCAGCTACGCGAGGAGTATACGAATCATGGGAGATATCTATAGGAAGAAGGCCGACATAAATGTAAGTAGTATACCGGAACCAAAGTCAAGGACCTCGTGAATGTTCAAAGGTGTTGAAGTCTCGATTGGTCCCTTACAACTAAATGCTGCCTTACCGAGTCCCTCCTCTTTCGTCCATCACCGGTTTACCGCTGTCACAGAGCCCCTCGAATATTATTAGCGTGACCAATATACGAACATGTACCGTAGAAAGCGTTTCGGCAATACGAGAGCGCGATGGGATCCGCGGCAGCAACCGGTGATCGTCTTTGTCAAATGGAAGCGATGGACGGTGCAGCGAGGTGTCTCGAGGCTCTTCGACTGCAACACAAGATATGCAACTGTCGTCCTCTCGAGTTTAATACAAGACTGCTCGAAGTCGCTGGATCGGTCGGTGCTAAGGTAATCTTGTTTGTCTCTGTCCGTGTGCTTCTCCGGTGTTGACGCGACTCTTGTTGATCGTTAACGGGTCGTTTGTCTGTCGTTTGTCTGTCGTTTGTCGTCTCGTCGACCGCTCGATCCGCGCGCAGTTCCTGGTGCGAACCGTAAGGTCGAGGCTGTCGCGGATTTACGGGTCCCTCGGCGACGAGGAACACAAGGCTCATCACGAGAGATTAGCCGCGGCTATGGAAGAGGATTTGGAGCTGCGATGCGGCGGCTGCAACGAGCCGTTCGGCCTCGAGTCGGACTCTTTGGAGGCGCTACCGTGCTCCCACATATTGCACGCCAGGTAAAACGTAGACACGACCGGCTAGCCAGCCCCCGACTGTTCATCGAACCACGCGTCGTTTGCAGGTGCGCCTATGAGATATTGAAGCGGCGCGATAAGAAAAAGAAGCGCCTGTGCCCCGACTGTCACAAGTCCGTTAGTTCACGATTGTACCTGCATTGCGAGGATCCTCACGGCATGAATACTTTGAATCACAGTTCCTTGAGTCTGGCGTCGTTGAGAGCAAGCAGTCTGGCTACACTGGACGATTGTCACGCCACGAGTAGCGTCTAAGATCCGATTATCCGATTATCCGATTCACCTGCTCTCCGCGTACACGCGCCTCCCTCCATGCGCTGTTATTCGTTAACGAAGGGCGAGCTCGTTCGATCTTCGGTATCCGAGTCTCGGTGCTCATCGCGCGTCCTGTCAAACTTCTAGGAAAGTATGTTTTCTCGAAGTCGAAGTCTGACACAGTCGCTACACAGTGGCATTTCCTACTCACAGAAAAATTATACGCAAGATCAAGTAATTCGACTCACGTTCATTTTTCAACTTGTCAACTTGTTTTACCACGTATCGATTGTTTACATTTACGCCTCTCTTCTTTTGGTCACTCTATACACTAAGAGATCGCTACTTTATGTACATTGTAAACGAATCCGTATATTTTAATTACTCGCATATTTATATGTACGTCCGTGGTGTTACGCCTATATGTACGTAAAGCAGACAAAGGTCATGCGTATCAGCCTGGTAATTCCCTGAAACAAAAGAATCGATGCTCGGAAAATATGCGAACCCGATTACCTGATTTCAACCGTGTACACGTGTATTTTAAACCGCTCTATACATAGATCGACGCCTCCTTGCAAGCGTACTCTCAAGCTGAACGGACGTTGCAAATACCTATTTGTTACCCGATTTGATTCGAACGTTTCAAATTTCGTTGCAAGAGAATCCGTTATCACCAAAGTCGATAATCGAAGGTCGAGTGTCAGACATCGAACGTTGGACGAACTCGCATGGTCGCATCATGGCCGACGCGAGACGATACGATACGATACAAAACGATACGAGAACGCGGCGACCGCATTTACACAACCTCGCCTCACCGAGTTGAAATTCCCGCGATTCGCCGCCAATTAAAAGCCACTAGATTCTTAAATCTTAAATATCGTTTATCGATATACATTACCGATGAATTAGGAAACCAATGTTGAGAGAAAACTAGCACGATTGGAAAAGACTTAATGGCAATAAAAATGCACGTTCACATTGTTCGTTTTTCTCGATGATTATTTCCCTTGAACACCTCCCGACGTTTTACAGTTTACGATACTCTTGCGATACCGTCGAGATTTGAACGGGGGTTCAACTGTACACGTGTTCATGTTTATGTCGAGATGTACACATATAGATTGTCTCATATGTGTTTTGTTTGCGCGTAGACTCGAATCTGCGAACTCAGCTCATATCCGACCTACAACTTTTCGTTGATAACCTACCGCGAGGGCTGCGTTCGTCCATTTCTGCGGACACGCAAAGGAAATGTGTACAGTACTTGGATAATGTTGATTCATATTTGCTATCTTCAATAATATTTTTGTTTCTCGCCTATGCGTTGCTCCATTCCATACCATGACAAATCGACCGAATCCTCCTTTAACCTATGAACACGGAGCGTTCTCGCAGAAACGAAACTCCCGCCCTTTTCGAGAACCAGTTCTCGCTGCGCTTGCGCACGGAAATGATGCTTCGTGTAAGTATCTATGGCATTTCTTAATAACCATGCAAATGCGAATACCGGGATACTTTCAAATCCAAGATTATTCAATTACACCTGCTGTTATCTAACATTATTACGAATTCGTGTGTACGTGATCTTGCGCAACCACTATCTTCTTCCTATTTTACCCAGGGAGTTACAGAGAAGGATAGAGCCATCGTCGGTAATGAAGAGGTTCGTAGTAGTGTTTCAAGGTCAGCCAATTCGGAATCGTGAACGAACGATTGCGACAGAACTTTCTAGAGAAGACTATTTCGTGGTACGGTTCCTCGAGAACGCGCACGACATCTGGAACGTGGTTGTAGATGCACCGTACAACCGCCATGACAGCTTATGCTTTTCGTATCGCGTGACGTTTGATCAGAACATGACATTTTGCACACTTAATTTCGACAAATGGCAGACTTCTTTTTCGGTTTTGACACAGCGAACGCAGTAAGTAGACTCGCTCTTAACAAATCCATGCTCCGCTTGCGTTTCTCCTCTGAACAGCTGAAAACAGACCGATCAAAGCACAACTCGCATTTGCTTTCGATGAACAGTCGCGTCGCCTTTTATCCATCCACAAAGAATTCAAATTGTTCGCCGAACAGCTGAACGCACGGCATCTAACAACGCTCTACAAAGCCTACGAACTTATCGCATGAATCGCCGATATGTAATGTTCGCCTATCCCTCCAGCGCGCACAGTTTTCCGAATAAGCATTACCCGTTTTACTACCTCCACAAGTTGCGATGGAGGTACGTCGCATAACCTCACCGTTTTCTTCTTCTCCATAAAGGTCGTTAACACTTCTATCTCGGTGGCAATTGTTATCATCATTTTTTTTTCATCCTTCTGTACGCGACCTCCTCTTATTTTTTCATCGTGTTGTTGTTCCGATATTCGTTGTCGAAATATTAACGTTCGAACGCTTTGCGTATCCTTTATTTATACGATTCTTTTTGCGTTCGTTCGAAATTGTTATTTAACCCATGAGCGGGCTTTCGAAATGCACTTGAAAAATGCAACGACACGCTGAATATATTTTGAGCTCATTAGTGCCGTACGATAATAAACGTTTATGGAAAACTTAGAATAAACATATTCGTGCAAGTTAAATAATTATTAACAAAAATTTAAATAGAGCCGCAGCGTCCCCGGTAGTTCTCTCTCGACGAATAATCGAAACGAGGTCAAATAATAATCCGAGAAGTCTTTGATTTGTCGTTTTAAATTTTCGATTGTTATATAGAATAGCAGTTTAGAAGATGGGTTGGATGGCCCTTTGGAGGAGGACGATTTCAGAGAAGAGGAGTACGACGCGTTTAACAATGAAACCTTCGGCTCTGACGGCGCGATCGGCGATTGGGAGAAAGATCACGAAAAACTTGCCGAGATCGCGGAGTCGAGTCGGAATCGACCGAAAAATGACAATGTCCCGAATAAAAAGGTAAACAAATGGTAAATCGTTCGCGTATACAGAATGTATCGTTTATCTCGTCCAACTTAATATCATCGTTGTTTTAGCAAACAAAAAAAATGTACGAGCAAAAAGTTTGGTTTAGCGGGACGAATGTTTATTACTTTATATTGTTTTCTTTTCTTTCAACGGAATTTTTTGTGTAATTTTCAAGATCATCGATCTTCTAAAGTGGAAAAATCATAATAATATGAAGGGGACTAATTAAAATTATCATTATTTTTATGTTTGAAAAGCATTATCTATATCAACTCTAAGAATATGATGACGAAAATATACCCATACTGCTAAACAAATGTTGATGACCTTCAGAGAAAAAAACCTAAATCGCAATGTTTGTTGCAATAAACCAAACTGCTAAAACAACAAAGATGTCAAGGTGGCTGAGATAATTGAAACATCTTGTGTACATGTATGTGTATGTGTATGCTGATAAAAATTATGTTTCAGAATGGAGTGACCACGGATATCGAAAATAATTTATCACATCTAGTATTAGATGAGAAGGAAGGGATTGTTCCCCGCCCCGGTGTATGGGATAGTCCTTCGAATTTGTCTTTGCCTAACCCTAGGCCACCTCTCACGTTACCGTCGATCTTGACGACCGCACGAACCGTTACAGAATTAGAAAAAAGTATTGTTGGAAGTAGACCACCACCAGGATTGGTCAAGCCCGTTCAATTATTGCAGCAACAGCAACAACAACAAAAATCCGATGGATCGCTTCTGTTCGAATCTCTATCGGCTCCGCCTCGCTTTCCACCAGGATTAGGCATACCACCCGCGCATCCTGTTATTCTGCCCCCAAACGCAAGATTCCCACACATGCAATTCATACCACATCTTAGGCAATTACCTAGTGCGTATATTTTACGGAAATATCCGGTCAATATTTTGCCTATAAGTTCAAAGCAATCGTTTTTACAGATCAAACCGGAAACGTACTGAGGTACCCAATTCCGGCGCATTTGATGGTGCCACATGCTGGGCATTTAATGGTGCCACACGGTACGCAAAGACAGCCAATTCATGGTTCATTTTGCAATAATTTTCCTGTAAGTTTTCATAATACATATTATATTTTTCGGAAGTCAGTGTTCGTAACTTGGTAATATCGAGAACCTTTTATTTCAGCAACCCACGCACTCAAATTTAGGGCCTCCGCCGTTTATGCGAACGGATCATAGCATGGTGCCTCCTTTCTCTAGTAATCAGACTGGTCCTCATCAGCAGCAACATAATTTCCCGCATTCTGGAAACCAACGAAATCAGAACAGATCGTTCCACCACGCGGAACAACAAGGGAATCATCAGCCATTTCTTAAAAATAATCAATATTATCGTAACCACGAGTGGAATTACCAGCAACGACAATACCATTACCATCATCATAATCATGGAATGAACGGAGTGATCAATACGGGAGAATACGACGAATACGCCGGCTTGATGAGCGGTCGGGAAAAACAGTGGCTGATTAACATACAATTGTTGCAACTAAACACTAACGAATCATACGTTGACGACTACTATTATACCGTCTTCTGCGATAAGAAAAGCAAACAGACTGCAAGTCAAGAGCAAAAGGACAAAAAGTTTCACAATAACAATAACAACAACGGTTACCATAGAGATTCAAGGTGCACCTTCTTTTCTTGATCTTTGCTTTTTGAAATGATTTACAGTGCTGCTGAAGCTTCGCGTTGCTTTTTTTTGTTTTTTAGGGATCGGGAACAGAATCAACATCATACTCTTACTAGACAAATATATATACCGGCACAATTTGAAAATTCACTAGGAAAGCTACAGTTTGCCAGCGTGATAGCACCGCGTAAAGTAATCGACATGGACGTTGTACCGAACAGCGATCCTCAGTCGGCTACGCAAATACAACAAAGGGACACGAGGCGAACGAGGCAATTGTTGCTCGAAATCGAAAGGGTATTAATATTGTTTTTCATTTAGCCGTTTCGATCACGGAATATTGGTGTCCGATATTTCCCTGAGTAATACGAAAGATAATATTTTCAGTTGTACGTAATCCAACTGAAGTTAGAGGATTTGCATAATCCTTTGGCTCTGCTAAGCGAACAGCAGAATCCGGATAGAGAGACCGAAGCAAATACCGTTAAAAAAACGAGACCAGAGTTAATAAATACGATGTTGCCGTCTTTGCTTCAGTTGATCCAAGACGATAAACTGACAAGCATGCTTAGCATCCGAAAGGGAAAAGTGAGTAACCTACAGCGATTTACGAATCAATCCATCTTTCTTCGGTTATCACTGTCATTGGATGTTGTTGCAGACACTGTTGTTGAGGTTCTTGCCGTTCTTGGACGTATCGAAGCATCGCACACAGTTGGAGGAACTATGGAACGCGATATTCCGAGGATTAGTTATAATTGGTCGTAGAGATTCTCATTTGTTGATAACAATTTATTCGGAGTTTCAACGTTGGCTCGCCGCTGTACAAGACTTTGGTGCAATACTACGGCTAGCTCGATCCTTATCCGATTCCGTTTGCCAATCGGTCAGAAGCAACAGTTTAACGTTCGCTCTTACGAACAAGGTTTGTTCAAACGTCATCTGACATCCGTTTTGTTTTTCTTTTCCTTGAGCAGTTGCACGTCTGGTCGTTTTTTTTCTAGTTTGGTGTATCTGTAATAGCATCGATGTTGGAACGAGCAGAGGAGCTGTATCCAACGGATGACTCGTTGTCCTCGCAGTGGTCATCTTTCATAGCAAACATCATCGAAATAACCGGCGAATCGCCACCCTGTGTCGCACCTTGTCAGCCAATGGCCGCAAACACGCTCAGTCAGCATTTAAACAGATTATCTCGCGTGAAAACCGAGGGGTACGCAAACCTGGAACTTTTGCTAACAGATGCGAACCCATCCCGATAATCGGAAGTCGATCAAACGATTTTTCGCTGTAACTGTTTCCAGAAATCTTGATTTTTGTTAGACGAGAACAGAATCGTGTCGAAGGAAAACTGCAGATGTCTTAAAGCTGCTACGATATTAAGTATATGTATGTTTTAGTACAATCGATAACCATGCTCTCACAGTAGATCCATGCTTTTTTCGCCTCGTATTTTAAATGTGACGACTTATTATTCGATTGTTCCCCATTTATATTTAACCCGATCGATTTATTTAGCCGACGTATCCCCTAACATTTTATGTAATCTCTACCCGCGAGTCTACTGTGTCAAATTGGTCATCGTTTTCGATTTCGAATTCCTTTACGTAAACTACACATCCTATGTTCGATCGCTATTTGGTTGTTATTCTCTATCTATTTCTTCATTTTTCGAGTTCGTATTTTCGAGTCACTAAAATACATATAACCGTAAACAATTTAACATCGTGCTACGCGATCGTGACGGTTCGCGAGAACTTGTTTCACGAAGCTTCGAACGTTAATCAACGTTTTACGAATTTCTCTGGCTTTCGAAACGAAGTTTCCTTGTGCTTCTATGCTCGACGCGAACGTTTTTGCGTATCAAATTTCAAATAGCTAGGCCGCATAGGGTGTGTAGGTTTTTAACTTCCTTTAGGATTTCAAAATAACAGCATGTTATTGTAATGACTTGTCGCAAAGAGTCAGCTTTCTTCTAAAGAGATGAATCGTACAAGGTAATTACGTTATCTTTGCGCAAGATGAATTGTATATTTATGAAACGCATCTTCTATTCGTTTCTGCTCTTTATTTCTCGAGCCTTAATCGACGGCTCGACTATAGCGTAAACGCAATTGTGTATAAGTTTCCACGCCAAGGTCCGAAGTATTATAACGTTTTTATATAACGCGATTAACGCATTGAGTAGCGAAAACTTTGAAAGGAAACCGGTGTGATTGTCGTTCTTGTCTGGAAACGCGCAATTGCAACGCTTTCGTCGTATTACCTATCGTTTTTTTTCTTTTTGGAAACATTGTCGACCGTTTCGTGTGCATTTTTAAAACACTGATCGGTGTTTAGGTAGAGTGTTCGCGCAGTTGCTTCCTGCTTGTTGTAATAAGCAATGAAAACGGAAACGAAAGAGAATAGAAAAGGGTCGTGAAGATTGTCACAACCCTGTAGCAAATGCGCGAACAACGATTTCAAATATACGACGACATGGCCTTTAGTATACAGTGTAAGTGGTTACTTTTTATCGCAGAACACATTGATCGAGTCTCATATGTACATTTAGCTTGTATGTACATAAAAGCAATTCCGACGAATGAATACCTTCATATATTTTGTAATTGGAATGCAAAAGAAAATTTA
Source organism: Lasioglossum malachurum (assembly GCA_028455605.1). Classification (NCBI taxonomy): domain Eukaryota; kingdom Metazoa; phylum Arthropoda; class Insecta; order Hymenoptera; family Halictidae; genus Lasioglossum; species Lasioglossum malachurum. The sequence goes on along the minus strand of CM052313.1, from coordinate 11,331,307 downwards.
TTTTTTGCTTCCACGAGACATAGTAGTACGTCATTTTTGCAAAAAAGGAAAAAAGGAAAAAAGGGAAAGATTATAGAAAAAATGATGAGAAGTATCGATCGCGTTATTTTTTAATCTCTGTAGTGACTATATGAAATCGATCAAATTGAGACTCGGCATTCTCAAAGTTGCATAGTGTATATTAAAATATTCGTGAAACCGAGCGGTGCGTTATATCGCGGTCCAGTACTTGTACTCTTCTCTTGTAACGTAAGACACTAATTATAAGTTTTACGAGCTCCTTTATTTTTCCCATTTTCTTTTAAAATGTATGTACACTGTATCTAACCGAGTCGTTCTTAAGTTTCACAATGAATCCCGACGAGTCTTTCTCGTCCTTCAATTCAACTGTTCGAATTCAGTGTGATATGTACGCAAGCGCAAGATCAAGGGAAGTTGATTATATTTACTGTTTTGTAAAATGCCAATCGAACGGTGACCGAGCTGAAACAAGCACGTTTCGATTCCGTACTATCGGACGAAAGATATTTGTTGAGCCTGTACAAATTTTTTAATCTTTGAAAGTAAACTGTACCATAAAGTTTAATCGGCGTTTATCCTTTGCGCGTCTTTAATTCTCCCGCTTTTCTGCGACTGCGAAAAGCATTACAATTCAACGTTTTAATGATTTTGCCTACCGGAAGCTTTTATTAATACGATATCGAAAAAGAATTCAAATTTTTCCTTTTATGCAATCCTTTCGAAAGAAACGATTACATTACGTTATTCAAGCTGACTTATCAATTCTCAAGTAACATTGCTATCGTTATCGAAAACTTGATGAAGAAATCTTTAGATGCGAAACAGAAGTTTTTCAGACAAATGTAATCGTTGGTAGGCAATGCGGTTCGAACAGCGCCGGGATTTCAAAATTTCAAGGACTATAAATAGAGGAACTATATAGTTGAGTTTCAAAATTGGATGATACGAATAATTCTTTTTTATCTTTTGTAAAGATGTGTTTTTATTGGAGACATCTATTTATTGCGTTTGTAATAAATAGATAACTGCCTATATGGTGTGATCCGCAATACACCGTATCATCGCATGTCCTAGACGTCTCCCTAGAACAAGTTTGAGTAACAGAAATTTGGAATCAGAAAATTATTACGTTGACATGAAAGTGTCGAATAAATATTCTTAATTCACGTGACACCGTTACCCAATTTTCACATTGATGGGAAACCACTTTGCGTTAGTCAAAAGATTTGATTCGACCTTCATTGATAGCGCTGCGCGTTTGCAAATTTTCTGCTATACCGACGGAGAAATGAGATTCGCGGCGCTGTTGTCCTCTTACAGCATTGCGCGTGTTGTTGCTTCTAACCCGAGTGTTCCTTTGACCAATATAACCGATGCGACAGTTTTTCCGTTCAAATTGTACGTTTTCAGTGGTGTCGGTGTTTTCCCAGTGAATTCCTCGTTCGCATCGGAACGACAACAATAGCATCGTATAACCTACTGTCTCTCGATCTCCTGAAAAGGTTGTTTTGTATTGGCAGGTGTTTCATTGTCATAACGGATGAAACGAATATTTTTCTCTGGAAAGGTCATTTTTCCTCGTCCGAGAAACTGCCAAGTGCTCGTCGCTTTTTGCATACCAGAGGCAAATTCTTCGTTCATGTGTACTGCCGGCCGACCGAGCACAGTTCCAAAACTAATGCCAATAACGGATTTCTAATCGTCGAAGTTGACTTTTGTTAAAGTGTATTTTGAATCGTATCGAGTAAGTATGTACACCTAATCGAATTTGAACTGTATTTTTCGTTTACGTCTTGTTTCTCTCAGCGTTCGTTCCGGTTCGCTCACTCAACGTTTCAGAAAATACAAAATAACATTGACTTTTGAATTCTTGCAGAAATAAGATATTCTTTGGTAGCAGTTTTTTCTTAGCCTGGTCACAAGGTGTGAGGCACTCGATATTATATCTTATTGGAGTTGTGTATCGTAATTGGAACAGGTACAAGATTGTTGAGTCCATAGGCAAGCATCTATTAAAATCTCTTTAAGAATCTTCTCGAACATTACCCGAGTTAGAAAAAATTACTTCGGAAGGTTCGCAGATAAATAAGACGTACATATACATATTATTTCAGACAAAATAAAATCTGGAATCTTGCTTGTTTACAGCGGAAGAGAATGTGCGATCGAAGGTAATGATCGTGGAAGATTAAACTATGGCCAATAGAAAGGACAAATCGTCAGCAGGTTTTGTAAGTATTTATAGTAATTGGTTTGCATTAACATGCATACATGCGAGCAAGATAACACGTGAAATTGTCAAAAGAGCTGACAAACGATAACAGTTCTGACGTATGGTAGTATACCAATAATCCAGCAAGCTTGAAATTTCAAGGGCAAATATTTGTATATTTGTATTGCGTTTAAATTGCTTTGAATTAAGCATGGGCAAGGGTTACCGCATGTCGATCGTATTATATATATCCTGTACTATAAAATGACATTTATAGGGCCCGGTTGTGGTCAAGATTAGGTGCACTGGAGTATCCGCTTGAATGAATCATTGGGTCCGGATTATCAGAATTTTGTTTGGCCAGGTTGCACAAGGAATTTTCAGTCGCAAGATACACCAGATTCGACCGGGAATTCGTAGAATATCGAGGAGCATGATAGAGCGTGTTGCAACCAGTTCGGGAAAGCGATACGCGCGCAATACGTAGGCTCGGTGTCGCACTTCCTGTTGTACGGTTATCGGCTGGCGCTTGCAGCGACGCGATAGCGGAGACCTTGTTGGTTTCTGATCTTAACTCTGTCACGAACAAAATTATGCTGATAATTATTACACGTATCGATGGAACCGTCGGGCAGTCGAAGGTCTAGATCAATTTTTATCGCCGTGCTACTTCTCCGTTGCTATACACCAAAATTGATTTCCGTTCACCAGCTCGCTAAAATCCAATGTTAAACATCAGGATCCAGTTTGTTGCATTCTCGAAGTCCACTCAAGAGTTAAACTCGCGCAGAGAGCAGAAACCGCGGATACGCGTGTCGCTCGCATAAAATCGTGCTCGATTGACATTGAGTTCATCGAATTATCCAAGATGGTAATCGAGACTCGCCGAACGGTATTAATGCTCAAGGTGAACCGTGCCGCATACAGAAAAAGCCTAGATACTCGAAGCAACGCGAAACGACGCGACGCGAACTACAAATTATTAGGACAAGGTGACGAGGCTTGCCGATCAGGGTTATGACAATTTGATGCGTTTACTGCCGCGTCAGTCACCGGCGACCGGCATCCAGAGAATGCGTACAAGCAAGCACGATATGCGATCATGTTCTCGTATCGTTACAACTGGACTGAGGACGATTATGAGAATATAGATCTCTGTCGAGTCGTGTACAGAGATTACTCCTTGTATAGGCCATCGAATTCCCATTTATATATTATAGTTTCTTTAACAATTTTGTAGTTATAGTAGTTAGACCTTCCAAAGTTACCTACACGCTATACACTTTCGTAGTCTAAGAAAGATTTGTGTGCCACGTCGATCATAGCGCTATGCACTACTGCGATTCTTCGTGCAGCTCTGAATAATGCATTTTTAAAGAACTGCTTCAGCTTCGACAAAAGCATTTGTCAAAGAGAGCGTCGAAAGTATAACTTGTTTTTCCGGAGCATGGTATTTCGAGGGATGCAGTGAATCTCGGGAATCCTAAAAATCCCCAAAAATAAGTCGACTAAAAACCGGTCGGTGTTTTACGCTCTTTTTCGACGGGATGCAAGCGAAACGTGCAAAACGCAAAAAAGCGAAACATAGGGAGAGAAGGATTTGATGTAGAAAGCACGCGGATACTGGTCGCAGTCTGTTACATCATCGACCGTTCGTTCGAATGATCTCATCCGCTGTTTCAACTTTTTCCTCGCTTCCTTTCTTTCGTCGACGTTCTCGCTAAACGGGAACGCGCGAAAATATCGATTGTCGCGCGGTTTCCAAGAATCGTTCTCAGTGTTTTTCGAAATAGTGTCGCGGATAGTAGAGAGGGGAAAATTTCGACCGTGAATTATAACAAAATTACCGGAGCGACGTGTTCGCTCGAATTGCCGAAACCTTGAGCTATTCGCAGGCATGACGTAGACCCTATCAGGCTCGTGGAATATGACTCACAATAATTTGCGCCTTTGGAAAAGTAATTTTCGTCGGTGACGATCAATTAACCGGAAAGTTAGCGCGACAGCCGCGAGCTCTGACTGAATGTTTTAAATTGTTGCGCGTCACGACTTCGAAAGTTTTCTAAAACGTGCCTGTTGTTCGGAATGCTCGGTGGAATGCGTCGGGACAACACGAAAATACGAAAAAAAGGAAAATCATGCGATGGCACAACATTATACGAACAAATAATTGAAAAGATGGAATATTTTTCTAGCACTAACTCCTTCGGGATACTTCGTTTTATTAAATAATAGCTGTACCCGACCACGCGTTGCTGTGGCTCAGTCTTAGGTATCTAAAAACACGCGCGTATTCGAATGCAACGTTGTGTCAAAATTTCAAAGCAATCGGTGAAGAACTTTCAGAGATTTATTTATATAGATAGAAGAACTACTACTCCCCCCAAAAAAGAGCAATAAAATGGAGAAAACGCGTTGCGCAAAGCAGAAACTTTGAAAAGAAAGGCGCAGTATCGAAACAACCCTTAAGCGCAACCCGGTGATTGCAGCGTCGCATATATGTTCTATCCACGCGCAACGCTCGCGCCCAATTACTGCGCTGTACAGCCAACAAAATAGTAATGAGAACAATAGTAGGTAATCGGACGGCGTACGAAGAGAACGGATTCTCGTTCCGGCAATGAACATCGAAAAGCGCAGGCACGAATGTACGACGCCGTAAGATGTAAGAAGAGGAGAGCTATGGTCGTGATTGTGGTCGTGGTCGTGGGTAGTACCAGCGAATACGCACGCGCGCGTCCTTCCACCGTTCGGCCGTGCTCGATCTCGATCTTCTCTGCTTTTGGTCCGTCCGATGACTCGCCATCGGCGGTGCCGTTATCCTAAAGTTAGTTACTCGATGAATATCAAGAGCGTGCGTCGCGTCGTTTGATACGGCGAGACCTGAAATCCGAGGGAACCGAACGAACGCGTGTCATTTCGACATAACACCTGTGGATCGGTGACAGCGAGTTGTCGCGGTAGCGTGTAACGTGGTAACGGGCGGGAACGATATCGCGTGCCGATCGAATAGAGCTGATCCAGAGGAATTCGAGGGAGCGAGCGCGTGTTCTTCGCACCTGTGGATCGATCGCAGAGGATACAGAATAGAGCGAAACAGATAGATGGACAAGTGGAACATCGTTTCGAATAGAGCGATAGAAGCGACAGAATCGGGTCGCGAAATTTGTGCCTGTTGTTAACGAAGTCGGATGCGCGGCGCGTTTGAAGCGAGGGAAGTAGGTGCACGTCCTTGCGGTCCGCTCGTAACCACAAACGCGTAATCTATGATCACGGAATGGGTAAGACTCGCTTTTCTACCTGGTCCGTCCGACAGCTTCGCGATCTCTGGCAGGACCAGCTTCTTCGGGAAATACGCTGGATACCCGATGGTCGAAATCTAGACGATGGTAGACGTTTGATCTATGATGGTTTGTTTCAGCTGGACACATGGTTCGGCCGACCAAAAAAGTCCGGGCGTGGAGGTGGGGTCAGAAGTGGTTCGGGAAATCACACGATGCCCCGACCCCATTCCGGCGATGATTTCAACGAGATCGAGCAGCAGCGGTGCATCATCGAAAGGATGGACGAGGAGGCTGTGAATGACAAGTTCGAAGAGATGCTGGTGAGTAGAGAGAAGAAGAGGTAGATCTTACCGGTGGTATTTTGTCGGCGAAACCAAAGCGGAACCTTGTCTTTTAGGCGAATATGAACCTGACCGAGGAGAAGAAGGAACCTCTACGACAGCAGTCAGAGGCCAAGAAAAAAGAGATGCTGGTGCTGCATTACAAAGGCAGTATTCAGGAGAACAAGTCCAAGTTCGACAAGCCCGCGGATTATATACAATACCTGGCGCAGCCCGATTTAAGCGTAAACAAGATCTACAGCTGCATCGAGTCGTTGAGAATCGCGTTAACCAACAATCCTCTCAGTTGGGTTCAAGAATTCGGCACGAAGGGATTGAAACAGGTTTTAGCCACACTCAACGAGTGCTACCGGAAGTAAGTAATTCCATTCCCTATATGGCGAATCGTTGCGTTACATCACGGCATTGGTATTCGACGTTGCCGGACTAAGAATTTCTAATCACCGTGTTGTTCTATTCCAGTGCCTTCATATATTATGATAGGTAATTCATGCAAACATACTATACGCTTTAGTTTTTATTTTCTTTAGCGTTAGAAAGTCTTGCGACCTTCCGTTCCTTTTAAGTTGCTAGTTGTCGATGCGAGGTAAAAATCGGGAATACGGTAGCACCGAAATTTCCGAGTTTCACCGAGTTCGATCCTTCTCTTGGCTACCCTTAGTTCAGCAGATCGTATAGTTTTTGTTTGCTGATTCTTTGCACGATGTCCTCTGCCCGTCGACTATGCGACATCCCGTTTGTCGCGAACCAAAGTTGATTTCGCTGGAATATCCTCCTGTGGTTCTTGCGTTTCTGAGACAACGTCTCTTTGTATCTCTTCGCAGTGACAATCGGTACGAGCGCATACAATACGAATGCATCCGATGCTTAAAGGCTATCATGAACAATACCGTCGGCATAAAGGAAATGCTGGCCCATCATGAGGCGCTGACGATCGTCGCGAGATCGTTGGAACCGACAAAACCGTCCGTCATGTCCGAAGCCGTGAAACTTCTCGGTGCGGTTTGCCTCATTTCCAGCGATAGTCACAAGAAGGTGTTGGACGCGATAACCATGAATGGAGAGTTTAAGGGCAGAGAAAGATTTCTGCCGATCGTTCAGGGATTGATGAACAAGAAGAACGAGAACCTGAGGGTATGTTATCTGTGTTACAGCCCGATCTTTCTCGCTGTACTATCATCAAGATAGATCGTCGAACAGTTCGTATTTGTTGCCGAAACAGGTCGAGTGCCTTCAACTCATCAATTCGATAATCTCTTCGACCGAAGAGCTGGATTTTAGACTGCATTTGCGAAACGAGATCATGCGGGTCGGTCTGGCCGACATTTTGGAGACGCTTGACAGGGACCAGTCCGAAGATCTGGCCAGGCACCTCAAGATCTTCAACGACCACAAGGAGGAGGACTACGAAGAGTTCGTGCAGAGGTTCGACCACGTGCGACTCGAACTGGACGACGTGAACGACTGCTTCGAAGTGATTAAAAACATGGTAATGGAGACGTCGGCGGAACCGTACTTCCTATCGATACTCCAACACCTCCTTTTCGTTAGGGACGACGCGTTGGTCAGGTAGGGAGATCGAAAAGATGCTCGAGGCGCGGTACCGAATGCTGCGTTCCAGCGATCTGTACGTTTCTTTTTCTTTTTCTTTTTCTTTTTTTTTCATGTTCACGCGGCCCCGTGTTCTCGATCCGACAGGCCCGCGTACTACAAACTAATAGAGGAATGCGTATCGCAAATAGTGCTGCATCGTTCGGGCTGCGATCCGGATTTTAGCGCGACCAAGCGGTTTCAAATCGACGTGCAGCCGTTGATAGACACGCTGGTCGAGAAATCGCGGGCGGAAGAGGAGAGACGATTGATCGAGGTGTCGCAGAAACTGGAAGAGGCTATTGCCAGCAAGCAGGAAGCCGAAGCGAAGCTACAGCACGCGGAGAACAAGATCAAAGAACTGGAACAAGGCGGAGGCAAGCCCACCGGTGGCAACATGGTGAGAAAGATCGGCACGAATATCAGAACCCTGTCACTCTATCGACGACTTCTTTCCTTTTGAAGCTTGTTCCAACTCTACCGGTTCTTTCGCAGATACGTGGATCTGGTCTAGTGTCTCAGCAACCACCCGTGCCACCCCCGTTCCCAGGTGGTAGCGTGCCTCCACCACCACCTCCGCCACCTCCGCTACCAGGTTTTGGAGGCCCAGGACCTCCGCGACCACCAGCGATGCCTGGATCCATGGGACCACCACCGCCTCCTATGCCTGGAATGGGACCGCCCCCACCTCCCATGCCAGGAATGGCTCCAGCCCCTCCTCCCATGATGCCTGGCTTTGGTCTCGGACCAGCTCTAAACGCTACGCAGTCACTACCCTTGGGCCTGAAGCCGAAGAAAAAGTGGGAGGTTGAAGCTCCATTGAAGAGGGCGAATTGGAAGGCTGTAAGTACTTGGACGCCGTCTAGCAGATTTTCAAACCAGCAATTTGTGATCATCTGCTTATCCTCGTGTAGATCTTGCCGCACAAACTCACCGAAAAATCGTTTTGGACGAAAGTACAAGAGGATCGACTAGCGAGCCCGGAAATTTTGAATGGATTGTCTCAGAAATTCGCATCGAAGCCCAGCGGGAGAAGGATAGACGACGTGGTGGACAAGTAATTAATACGTCTGATCGGAATTGGTTTAATCGTCTGCCGCCGGAGCGAGTTCGACAGCCGACGGTTAAACATTTGTTGAAACGTACCGACGATACATGTTTCGCTTTTGTACAGGTCGATACCCTCGAAAAAGACGAAGGATTTGAAGGTTCTGGATAGCAAAGCCGCTCAGAACATCTTGATCCTCCTTGGCGGCACGTTGAAGCATATGTCGTACGACCAAGTCAAGTCCTGTTTGCTCAAGTGCGAGGGTCCAGTTGTATCGGACAACATACTTCAGGGATTGATACAGTATTTGCCGCCACCCGATCAGCTCTCCAAGCTGCAGGCTTTCAAAGACCAGTACGACGAATTGACGGAGGCGGAACAATTTTGTGTTACCGTAAGTAATCGTACTACCGTTTTACAATTTTCTTTCGATCCTCGAACTACGTACATAATTGAACGTTGGCGATTCGGCAGATATCGACGATCAAGAGATTGTTGCCACGGTTGAGATCGTTGAGTTTCATGCTGCGATTCGAGGAACTGGTCCAAGACGTGAAGCCGGACATCGTGGCCGGCACGGCGGCTTGCGAGGAGGTTAAGGATAGCAAAAAGTTCGCCAGAATTCTCGAGTTGATCCTATTGGTCGGCAACTACATGAACTCCGGGTCCAAAAACGGCCAAGCTTTCGGTTTCGAGATAAGCTTCTTGACAAAGGTACGTTCGCACTCGAAGGAAGATAAAGTTGCGATCGTCGAACCGAGATATCGTTTCGTTCCGGTTTTCAGTTGACCAGCACGAAGGACATTGACAACAAGCAGACTCTGATGCACTATCTAGTGGACACGATAGAACATAAATTTCCCGAGTGTATCAGCTTCCCCGAGGAACTGGCGCACGTCGACAGAGCGAGTCGAGTGTCCTTAGAGAACGTTCAAAGAACGCTGCGACAGATGGAGTCCAACATCCGGAACCTCGAACAGGATCTGTCGAATGCCAAAGTGCCCCAGTCGGACGATGACAGGTTCATCGAAGTTATGGGCGTATCCTTTTCACTTTTTACTTTTTATTTTGCGCAAAAATTCGTGACCCAGCGATAACGGTATCGTTCGTTGTTTTCCTTGACCGTCTGTGCTACAGCCGTTCGCGAAAAAGGCTCGCGAGTCCTATGAGGTTATGCAGAACATGTTTAAGAACATGGACAGTTTATACACCGGTATCTCCGAGTTCTTCTCGTTCGACAAGCAGAAGTACACGATAGAGGAGTTCTTCGGTGACATCAAAACGTTCAAAGACGACTTCACGGTAAGTATGGCGAAACGATTATCGCGAAGCATGGCAATGCAGCGGCGAATGGATGGCTGGCGGGACAGCGCGCGAAAACTCGTTAAAAGTCAGCAACACCAAATGGGATCCGCATTCCACCGGCCATCTTTTCCCGTGCTCGCTGTACTCGTTGTATAATTGCGGGAGAATATGCACGAGAGGGGATCGGATAGGAGGTCGAGAGAGTTTCGACGAGAGTAGACGGAAAAATCTGACGACGTTTGTTGCTTGGTTTTCAGCAAGCGCAACGGGAGATAATAAAGCTGCGGGAGGGGGAGGAGAAGCAGAGGAGAGCGCGGGAGGCGCGGGAAAAAGCGGAAGCCGAGAAAGCGGCTCGAGCGGCTCGCAAGCGCGCCCTCGTCGACATGAACGCGCACGAAACGCAGGAGGGCGTTATGGACAGCTTAATGGAGGCTCTTCAAACTGGTTCCGCGTTCAGTAGACCGGATCAACGTCGCAAACGTCAAGCACGCGCCGCTGGTGGTAAGTTGTATAGGACTACGTTCGCTTCGAGGAAGGAGTCCGCGCGGCAACGGAGATTAGCGTTGCTCATCGCGTTGCACGATACGAAAGAGGCGAAGCTGTGCCGCGTACCGTCACGGAACCGAAACGATTCGTCTGCGCGTACCATTGTGTCCACGTTGTCCACCGCGTCTATCGTGTCTATCGCGTCCACCAACGCCCAATCGTCGGTCGTGTTACACGAGCAATCCGCGTCCGAGGTGGCCTACACCACGCCCGAAGAGAACCAAAGGCTCTGTAGATTGGAGTTGCTCAAGATCATGGCAAGAACGCCGAAGCGCAACGTCTTCGTCTCGAGGATCAGCTCGTTCAAGAGAAAAAGGCAGACCGAGATCGCGAACAAGAGAATCCGTTTCGATTTTCAAGCGACCGCCGAGCAAACACCTAGGAGAGAGATTTGCATGCGAATGCCTCGCAGCCTCGAGAAAAGCCACATACCTCGAGTCTTGTCCGCCTCGGACGGGGATTCGTTCTTACCGGACACTGACTCGCCCAATGACTCAATTCGACGCTTGTTTTCCGTGAAACAGTCGCGAGCCTGCGTAAACGGAAACGCAATCGCATATTACCAAGCTGTCGTGGACGAGCTTAAGAGACAGCCAAACGTACCGGGCAAACCCTTGTCGCGTCTTCTTCGGACACGGTCGCGCAATCCGAATTCGCCATCGTTGTACAGGACCGTCTTGATCGGCGAGGCCATGAAACAGACACCAGTCAAGCGACGGCGCATAGTAGTGAGCACACGACGAAAGAGAAACAGCATCGTGCGCCGTACTATACACCGCCGCAAAATAAAGTACTCGAGACACGGCCGCAAAGCGCGAAAGCCGTTCGATTTTCTGGGCAGCCCGCTGAGCGATTGCGCCTCGCTGCCCGATGATTATCAATGCCTTAATGAGAAATCGCCGTTTTCCTGCGATCCACCAGACATAATGTCCAGGTCCGTGGACCATCTCGCCACCAGAACCGGCGACAAGCTCTCCACGCCGGTCAGATCGCTCGTTCGAGCGAGGAACTTGGACGATATCGCATGCTGGAAAGACGAGAACGAGAACGAAGTGGCGGTGGGGCTGTGGTGCCCTCGTCCATCCTCTGGCAACATTCCCGATCAGACGGTCGGGCCGTTGTCACCGGAAATTCGAAAGGACATCGAGGTCGTCGCGACCACTTCACCGAGAATCATTCCGTCGCGGCTAATTGGAAAAGGCGTTCGTCGGAGCGATCTTTGCCGAGCAGACGCAATCGAATGCGACGAAGCAGCGTTGCTAAGCTGCGACGACGCCTCCTCGTCCGACGGTCGAGGGCGCACCGTCGCGACCAAGCTCGAGACCATTCGAAAGTGGCCGACGTTTTCAAAGAGAAAGAAACGTGAGAAAAAGAAGTGGAAGTTTTGGTAGACTCCACAAGTTGTACTCACGGTTATAGTTCCAAATTTTATAAGAGATTTTTTTTAATTCGCGGTTCACATAATTTTATCTTGACGACGAATCGGGACGCGTATATCGTATCCTCTTTTTTAAATAAAAAAACTGTATATATTAGTAATTTGTCTCTGTGAGCGCGTCATTCTACGGCGATCTTTTTCTTTCTTTTACGAATAAAACTGTAGTCTGCGTTCCGGCATTTTTTTTTATATCTTTGTAGTTTGTACGCTAGGAGAGGAAACGGGTCGCTCGAGATAATACCTCACGATCGTGTTTGTCGGTATATCGAGCGGAGGCAGTCACCCCGCTACGCGCATGTAATTGATTTTGTATCGATCGTTTGTAATCCGATCCTTCCTCTGTTTTTTGTAAATACCGTGATATATCATCGAGATTTGAATAAAGTTACTTTTTCTGCAGAGCTGGAATGAATTCGTGAAGTGTTCTCGTCGCATGTTCTACACCGAGAATCGCCTATGCGAGTAAACGTGCATGCGCGCGCGCGCGATCGAGAGGTTTTACTAACGCGTTTACCGTCCGGTAGGAATACAAACGACGTAAACTTTCTTTTTACTTTTGCAGCAGAGAGAAGGGCTCAGCTTAATAGGAGTCGATCGCGAACAGGATTAGTGGGGACTGGTTTGCTGGGAAGAGAACTTTCGACGTAAGTATCTAGACGGCACCGCGGCTAACTCTCGTAGACGCGAGCGTTAGACTCGAGCGTCGCGCGTTATCGGTACCCGATGCTCGATATCGGATAGCAGGCATGGGCAGAGATTTTGTGCCCCCCGGGGCGGTGGTCTGGCCCCGACATGACCCTGGTCGAAATCGAGTAGTGGAGATCGTTTCGTTGCGCATGCCTGTCCGCTGCAGAGTCCACGCGTTTCGTCCATGGGCTAGAGATAGCTGGGGGTTGTCCCGTGCCGAATGATACCTGTGTGTAATCGTCATTGTTGCAGAGAACTTTTAAGCTCGGCATAATCCATGGAATACCCTGTTTCCGTCCTAAAACTTGAAACTGTGATGGATCGAATCGTCGTTAATCGTTCGTTCGACACGCCTGTAAAGAGAATACATAATTTTATACGATGGGGAAGAGTCGTGTCCAGTCTGTTCGGGCAATGTCTTCCCTTCGCCGGCTGAAACGCTAGGGAGATCGTGCTCTAGATCATTGTCCATTGGGAAAGACTCGGAGGGGCCGACAGAGGAGAAGGAGCGACGTGTCCAGTACGTTTTGTATTTTTTAAAACTCGAAGCTGCGATTATCGCGCAAGTCGTAGGTTCATTGTCCACGATCGCGAGCCGCGAGCCAATGTACATACGTCAATATATCGATCTATATCGTATATGTACACGGATAAACGACGGACAGCGCAAACACCACACCGAGCGATCGCCGTAAGTCGCGTTTCACGGAACGCTTGACCGCGCTCATCCGACACGTACGCGTAAGGCTTCCTTTCGGCGACGTCCGCGAAATCGATCTCGCGCGCGCGCGCGCGCGCACGCAAACGTCTTCCGAACCTTCCAGACCCGTGCCAAAATCCCGTGCCGGATAAAACGCGCGCGCAGATTCCAACGCGTCTCGGTGATCTCGCGCGCGTTGCCGTAGGAATTGCAAACGGTCGCGGTCAATTTGCGACGGGATCAATTTCAAGTTTTCGATTCTATAGATCGACGACTGTTTATATTGTATGTAATGACGATGAATTCTAAGACGAATTGTATCTATATTGTGAATATGTGATTTTAGATAGCAACAATACATTGCGACCTTTACAATCGATCGTGTCGTGTTTCTTTTTACAGCGTAACGACAGCTCTCTTAAAAACTAAGTTAATTTAGCCTCGGACAACACCGAACGTATTCACGCTTCAATTATCGTCAAAGATGTCTATCGTTCGATGCGTATTCGAGAACAGTCTCGGGATGATCCGATGTGGTCGAAGATGAAAAGCGTCGGTAGGAGAGTGTAGCATAATTAAGGACGCAGAGAATCGAGCGGTAGAAACAGTTTCGTTGATTCGCTCGCGAGACTCGTGGCGATTCCGAAGCCCTGCAAAAGCTCCACCAACGCTTGGGAGACTCGCGTGTTCTCCTCACGTATACAGGGTGTTCGATCTCGATTGCTCGCTTTTCTATAAACCGACGTCGTAGGCTCCGTTTTCGATTTAGGTGTTGCACACGCAACACCGGGCATCCATCCAGCGATATTCCTGTAAGTCTAAAGGTATGCTCGAGCAATCACTTCGTGGCGTATCGCGGTAATTCCTATCTTAGCTCGGCACTCGTTGTTTACAATCTCCTTTCTCTGCGCGCATTCCTTCACAATTCTCTCCGATTGTTGAGGATTCCAACGGAGATAAATCGACGCTGACAACGACGATCGCAATGCTAAAAAATTTGCGAACTATGACGATCCGCCGACAATGGCGCGCGTGAGTCAGGTCAGTGCAGACTCCACCCGAGAGACCCGAGCGCTGATTCGAGCTTCGCTATTGGTGGATGCGTGGCCGTTGGTAATTTGAAAACGAAGCCACAGTTGGGAATTGTACGTTTGTCGTCTGGTTGCGACTGATGGAGCAGCGCTTTAAAATATCAATCGGATTGTGGCGAGCACCCTGTAGAACGACGCACCTGCGACAGCGACATGACGGTTGATAGGTGCGGAGGTAGGCGGGATCGTGTCGCTTCGTGACGAGGCGAGGCGAGTCGAAGCGAGTCGAGTCGAGTCGAGTCGAGTCGCCTGGTAGTACCTTCCACGGTAGGACAGCCGTGTGTGCAGCGTGGCGCGTGTCGCATGTCGCGAGCATTGGGCGAGTAGGCAAGCAGATTTCACGCGCGCGAGCGAACGAACGGACGAACGAGCGACGCGTGTTCGTTATTCGACCAGTGCTGGAACCGGCGCGACGGACGTCGGGATCGTTCCGTAGATCTGGTGGTTGAATGCGCGCGTCCGTCGCGTCCAGGAAACCTCGGCGAGACCTTTCGGACAGACTGGCTCGATGGCTCGTCTCGCGAACCTCGTGCCCGGCAAGGAAAAGGTGTGCGCGGTATTCGAGCGACATCGAGTTCTCGGCCGTGCGACGTCGAATCGACGCTGGAACCGTGGCCCGTGGCCGTCGTCAAGACCGATCGGCCGCGTACCCGTCCGCTCGTAGTCACCCGCGTGCAAAAGCAACAGCAATAGCAATACGTTCTCGGCGACACGCTCGGCACAGTCGAGTTTCCGCGCGGCTCGCTCTCCAGACTCCAGCCAGGCTTCGACGACGCGTATGGTTTCGTGCACGAACGGTGACACGTTTTCGCTACACGTCCGATACAATGACAACAATACAATGAACGTTCCCATTGTATCGGGGGACATCGTCGACGAGGACACCCTGAAACCGCGTTTCATTCGGGTAAGTAACGTCGCCGAGCTACGAATTATCCTGCGAATAATCGTTCAATTATGGAGCACGCGTTCGTCCTTTCGTTTTCTTCCTCTCTCGTTGCCCTCTGATCCGGTGCTCGATCGAACGACGACGGTCGAAACGGTTTCTACGTCTTAATTTTCGTCATCGCTGCGACGCGATATAACGCTGCGGACCGCGTTCGTACGCCACCGGTTATACTTTTATTCGTCCGTAAAGGTAAAGGTGTTACGCGCGTGCTCTAGAAATCGAAATCGCCGGCCACGGTCGGGAATAATGCAGCGCGCTTATCCGCCCGATAAGCAACGTCAATGTTTGTACAACATTCGGAGATCTAATCTCCCATTGTGCAATCGAATTCCCGGCCGTTCAGGGTTGAAACTGGCAGAGTTTCGAAACGAACGAGACACCGGGCGCCGACGCTTACGCGGGAAGTATTGCGGAAGAAAGTAAAGGAAGCGAATCGATGCACGCGTGCAGAATTATCGATCGGCGATGAGTGAAACGCAGAAGATCAAATTTCGACTTTCTCCGCTCGAGCGCGATCGGATATCGATTTATCGCTCGTTGACTACGAGATCCTATTAAGACCCCGGCGTCAGTGTCCGCGACAGGTTGTCGTCTCACAATTACGAGAGCAACGATAACAAACGAGGGTAACGATAATAACACGGATCGAGCGTACCACCGAAGACCAACACCTGCCCGAGCTCCAGATTCAATAACACCGGAGCGACTCCGAACGAAAACCGAGGACTCGACCGGACCGATCGTTAGAAGCGAGTAGATACGGTCGACACAATTCTTATCCACATTCTTGGCCTGGTTTACGGGTAAAAGGACGGGTCCTGGATGCAACGACGGTCGCAACAGCTGTTCGTCTCGCTGCGAGCATCAAAATGTCATCGAGCGATCGCGATGGTAAGGGCAGCCGTTGCGATCGTTCGCGTAGACCGGATCTTTCGGCAAAACGGTTTGCGATTGCGCGTGTACGAATGCTGCTAAGAAAATCGACTCGCGAAATCGCAAAATACTCGGCGAATCACGCAAGAATCTAGTTCGCATGACCCGTCCTGTCGCGGTCCCAACGAGCACGGTACCCGGGGCTCGAAGAGATGCGAGACTTTCGGACACCGGTTGATCTATGAAAACGGAATCACGAAAATGAGAAGATCGCGACCACGGTTTTCCGAACGATGCGTGTTGGCGCATGGAAAAGAGGAAACGCCGAGACTCGATACACAGAGTGGCTGGCAGTGGCGCACCCAGGATTTAATCTTGGGGGGGGGACCAAGTTGAACCCAGTCCTAGGTGTTGCGCGCGATGACCTTTTTTTTAGCCAAAATATCTGTCAACGGAACCCAGTGCTATTCCGCGATTTTAATTTTGAAAGCAGAACATTTTTTTCTTGGGGGGGGACTTGGCCCCCTGGCTCCCCCCTGGGTGCGCCACTGGTGGCTGGGGTCTGCAAAAGGCGAGGTACGGCCCCGGTACACTGCGACTGGGCCCGAGAGAAGGCGGAGTCTACCGGGTTGCGGCGAAAACAGGCGAAACTAACCGAACGGGATGAAAGGGTCCGATCGGTAGGCAGCCCGGGGCCCGGAGAGAATCACCGAGGAAGGTGAGCGGTGAGCAACCGTTGGGCCGTGTTCACGGTGCGCGGTGAGCGGTGCGTGTTGCGCGGTACGCGTCGATCGACAACAGCCGACTCTGATCCGTGGATCTTCTCGTTCGATCGTCTCCTCTCTCCCCCCCCCCCTCTCTCTCTGTCTCTCTGTCTGATTCTCCCACTCCGTCCCATCGTTCTCCCTCCTTGACGCGGACGCAACACCGTTCTTCGGCCCTGGGAATTCCGCTTTCCCGTAGAAAAGAAACGCACCGTGGAGGAAAGAGGAAACGTCGGGCATACCGTGTACGCGCCTCGCGTTCGTTTGCGAGACTCGACGACGCTATTCCGCGACGGTTGTCAGTGCCGCGATCCGCCGCGTTTCTTCTCCAACTGTCGGAGTTCGTTCTCTCTCTCTCTCTCTCTCTCTCTCTCTCTCTCTCTCTCTCTCTCTCTGTCTCTCTCCTCTCACTCTCTCTTTCCTCTTTCCGTCTCTGTCTTTCTCTCTTTCCGGATCGAGTAACCGCTCGACAAACTATGTAACCGGGACGATGAACCGATCGATGTGTCGCGAGTGCGATCGCGAGGCCGCGATTGCTGCGGGCTGGTGGATCTAACGAATGCCGTTCTCCGTAGCGAGTCGTTTCCCCGACGCGACCCAGGATTCTGGAGTGTGTCCACAGCTCGCCGGGAGCACGAGAGACCCGAGCGAAAACGGGACGATCGGCGAACGGTCCTTGGACGCCGACGGGTCCGGTAACGATTTACCGATCGAATCCAGAACCATGTTGATCCTTCCGGATCTAAAGTTGCAGGTAACTCGAATGCGTGCGATCTCTTGGGGGCTTTGCCGCGATCTTTCGCAATCGACCGCGGCTGCGGGAACCCGACGCGTCCCGACCTTTGCAGAACCGAAGAGGTTCATCTCTATCCGAGAGGATCGTACGTGGAAAACGAGCAACGTTCCAGCGAGGATCGCCCGCGGGCAATTCCTCCGGCCGAGCGTACTTCAGCGGATCGAGTCGGAAACGCGTCGAAGGAGAACGTTGAAACGGTCGAGCGACGAGTTGGAAGCGTTTCCTGTTGTAACACGAGCGCGATCGCGAACGACGTGCCACGGACTCGCTAGAGCGTACCCGGTTGTCCGTTCGCGCGGCCTTTCGGTGCGTTCGAACGATTCGATCGCGATTACTACCGATCCTATGAGACCAAATAACAAATCACCGGGACCGCGACCGCGATCACGCCGGATCCAGCTGTCGCGTCGACGCGTTCGAGATACTGGAAATGGATGATACTAGCCAGGATCCCGTTAGCAGAGCACGCACATCTCCGGACTGGTTGCCTCGGTTCGTCTCGTTCGGATGGAACCTGCTCGCGCGAAGGTCTTCGACCGCATTTCCCGCTTCTTCCCGACGCGCATCGCGGTTCCGCTTCCGTCCCGGTTTCTCGTTCCTCGTTTCACGTTTCTCGCTCGGAACGCGATCCCACCGAGTTCTGCCCCCAGCCTCGACTGGGGCCCCGAGACCCTTCCTCTCACCCCGCGTACGTTCCATCGGTCGTTTCCACGTCCGAGCGCGCCGGACCGTGGATTTCGGACCGATGCGATGGGCCCCGAGACGCAGCCGATCGACGGACAGCCGACCTTCGAATATCCACGGTACTCGGTACTCGGCACACGGTACGCGGACGCCGTGCCGTGCCGTGGAGCAAATAAAGCGTTCCTTATCCTTCGCCCCACCGTGCGGACCCTGCGCGACGTTTCTCTCCTTTCACCGAGAGTCGGCTTGCTCCGCGGGATCGCGATCGGTCCAACTCGCCGCTGCGCTGGGATACCCCGCGTGCCCTCCCCTCGCCCTCGCCATCACCCTCGAGAATGGTGTTGCGCGAGAGAGATCTCTCGTGGTCGTCGGTCGCTAAACGGTAATCTCGAAAATCATCGGCGAACGACCGGCCTACCGGCCGTCCTCCACCGTCCAGCGCGTCGGATCCTCGTAATTGATCGTCCAACGGAAGAGTCGTCGCACGGTGGAAACGGTGGATCGCTGCGAGTCGAAGGATCTCCGCGTTTCGTCTCGCACGCGTCTCGAAGTGCCTCGAAGGGTCGCGGGTCAGTCCGATCGAAATACGGTCACGGTGACACAGCTTGCTGCTTCGGAGCGCAGCAGGGTTCCCTGTCCCTTCCTCTGTGTCTCCCCGTCCCCAACCCCGTCCCCATTTCCGTTTCTACCTGGTCACGCACTCGCCCTCGATCAACGAAAAAGCGACTTTCCGATTCGCAGCTCTGAGCGGACGCGGCATAGCTACCGATCGGAGGCGTAACGATGCGGCTGCGCTACCGAATACTATGTTGAAGTGGACTTGTTACGCGCCTCTGTCGAAGAATCGCGCGTCCCCGCCGAGCCCTCCGCCCGATAGACGAGAGAAGAAGAGGACGGACTGTGGAAATGCGTCGTCGTCATCGTCATCGTCTTCGTCATCGTCTTCGTCTTCGTCTTCGTCGTTGTTGCCACCTCCGCCTCCGCCGCCATCATCGCGGTTTTCGCGCATCGAAAATACTTCCGCTTCTCGATCGGAGGACGTAGAGATTATTCGAGAGTCCTCGTCGACGAGAAAATCTCTGGGGGTGAGGACAAACACGAGGAACCAAGCCGATCGTTGTTTCACCGGAATCGGTCGCTGATCGCGCACGGTTTCCCCTCGCGCGCGGTATCCACGCGATTGGACGGTTGCGTTCTAGATCGGCACGCGCACATTCCCTTCCGTAATGTTCCGTAATTTCCGTAAATTCCGTCGACGAATCGCCGTGCGTCCAGCTCCTCTCCTTCGATTCGAGCGCGTACCCCACTCGTCGATCTCTCCTTCTAACAACAATCGTTTGCGCAGGGCTCCGATCCACGGGTCGCCACTTGCCGAGGCAAATTGCAGAATAAACGGAGCAAGCTCAACCAGGAGATCAACAAGGAGCTGCGACTTCGTGCTGGCGCGGAAAATCTGTTCAAGTAAGAAACCCGCGAACCCTGCAGAAAACTTAGATCTTTCCTTTGAGAATCGGGGCAAAGTGATTACCCGCGGTGTTTCGCGTTTCAGGGCGACTACGAACAGAAAACTCCGAGAAACGGTGGCTCTGGAGCTGAGCTTCGTCAACTCGAATCTGCAATTGCTGAAGGAGCAGCTGGCCGAGCTGAACAGCTCGGTCGAGCTTTACCAGAATGTCGACAGGTTGGTAGTACTTGGTATGAATTCGAGCGAGCGGGCCTGCGAGTCCGTGACGAGCGTCTCGCGTCTCATGTCTCACGTCGCGTTCGCTTGTTTTTGCAGTGTGGAACCGGCGATGCCGATGATACCCCTGGGACTAAAGGAAACCAAAGATATCGACTTCCGGGATCCGTTCAAGGTGAGCGAGCCTCGTTGCGCTACTCCAGAGGCGGAACGTCCGGATTGTCCCAATCGATGCATTCGGTCCCCCGATCAGTATCTACCGGCTTCGTCCTCTTCTGCTCGGGACGAACGATCCTCGAGAAATCCATATGGCTATCGGTAGCGGGACCGATCTCTAAATATTCTCGCATCGTCGTCGACGATTGTTGCCCCGTACGACCCATTCGACCGCGGTCTTCCTTGCCAATGACCTTCTTCTCGTTCCCCTCGGGTTCTCGCTTGCCAATGATCGGCAAGGGCTCGAGTCGCGGCATCGTCACCACCAACTTACCGTTCGTCGTGTTTCTCTCGGCTTTGCTACCCTCCACCGATACCTCGCAGGGTAGAGTCAGCTGCAAGATTTTCCCCTTGATCGTGACTCGAACGTATTCCGGCTGCACGTCCACGTCAACGTAATCCGTGTCCAGGTATCTGAAAATATGTACCGTGTGTACCGAATAGCAGGCACATCGTTGAAAGCGCTATACTCTGTGTCACATACTTGTACACCAGGACCTCCAAGACAACGATATCCCGTCGATCGTAGTTTAACGTAAATGGAATTTTCGGCTGGTTCGTATTGTACGGTCTTCCTTCGGGACTGAACAGTTTCGGCACGTAAGCGGATCGCTTGTCCTGATTATCGCGCTTGTTTCTCCGCTCCTCCTTTCGCGCAGCTCGTTCAGCTATAAGCACGCGCTCTTCCGGCGTGTGACGGCTGACTCTTTTCCAAAACCGATCGTTCTCCTCTTCGCTCTCGCTGTCGCTTTGGTTCCTATTGGATTCCACTTCCGCGTTTCCGTGGATTCTTTCGTTCTCCCTAGTTTTCCTATACTCTCTGTGACTCCTGATAATCTCTCCCTCGATCCTGGCGCAGTTCTGCAACGCCTTGATCCGCTCGGACCTCTCGATTACCGTTCCATCCAGTTCCTTCAACTGCGGCAACGTAGCTATCGTGTAATCCCTATAGCCGCTGTAGTCCGCGCAAGGATTCCCCATAAGGAAAAGCTGCTCCAAGTTCTCGTTGCACCTGTCCGTGGAACAGCGGCGGAATTAGAATTAAATTAGACTCGAACTTTCGCCTGTTACCTCAGCTTTCGAACATCCCGTAGATCGCCGATGAAATTGACAGTCAAGTCCAACTTCTTCAGACTCTCCAGACCCTCCAGGTTTTCTATCGCTTCGATGTTGTTCAGCGCAAGGTTCAGGTACTCGAGCCTCTTCAATCTGCCCAGGTTCTCGATCTTTCCGATTAGGTTGTTCTGCAGTAGCAGGATCTTCAAGTGTCTGCACGCGCGATCGAGTAGCTCGATCTTGTCGATGTTCTCTTGGTGGAGAGCAATCTCCTCCAAAGTGGCGATCTCGCCCTCGTTGTGCTCCGACCGTTTTCGTATAAGTTCGAGAGTGATTCCAGGCATGTCTGCCGCGTACGCGTATTACGAATTTTCGACCGAGCGCGATCGACTCTCCCGGGAAAGTTAGCCGCGGTTGCCAGGCACCGAACTATCGAATTAACACTCTCGTTTTCGTCGCGCTCCGTTTTCAGGACTTCATTCTCGAGCACTACAGCGAAGATGGAGGCAAGTACGAGGAAGCCATCGCGGACCTCATGGAGACCAGACAGGTGAGAGCGAATCCCGAATACCAGACCGAAACTGTCCCAAATCTCGCGTCGAAGAGGGCTCAGAAATTTGAACGCGTTGGCATTTCTAGGCTACCCGAACGCCGACGAGGGACACGGCGGGCATCGCGTTGCTGCTCCGCTATTACAACCAACTCTACTTCGTCGAGCGTCGATTCTTCCCCCCCGATCGCAGCCTTGGGATCTACTTCGAGTGGTTCGACTCGCTGACGGGAGTGCCCAGTTGCCAGCGAACAGTCGCGTTCGAGAAAGCTTCGGTGCTATTCAACGCCGGAGCGTTGTACACTCAACTGGCGGCGAAGCAAGATCGTCGTTCCGCCAGGGGCCTGGACCAGGCGATCGACGCGTTCCTCAGAGCCGCTGGTACCTTCCGCTACATACATGAGAACTTCACGAACGCGCCGAGCATGGACCTCGGACCGGACATGCTCGAGATGCTCGTCCAACTGATGCTGGTAAATCGACTCGCTCGAAACGCTCGAACCGCGATAGAATCGATTGATACCGTCTCGTTTTCAGGCCCAGGCGAGAGAATGCTTGTTCGAAAAGTTGGAACTGCAGTCGGCCGATGGCAGGAACGTCGACGTCTCCTTGGACCTAGCACAGGAAGCGTCACAGGTATGAAACAGCGATGTTTAGCGCGCCTCGATCGAGCCGGTCGAAGTAAAAAGTGAAAAACCGTTCTTTACTCGACTATCACGCAGGTGGCGGCGGTCTATAACGAGGTTCACGGATTAATCGCGCGGGAGCCTGTCCGGGATTACGTTCCGGAAACCTGGATCTCGCTGATCTTAGTGAAACGCGAACATCACCTGGCGCTAGCTCACAAGCATCTCGCGCTCGGCCTGTTCGAGCGGCCGATCGCCGAATGGCGCGCCGAGACCAAGCTCGCGCTCGAACACGCCCAGAAGAGCGACGGCAAAACGCAACTGGACGCCAGCGTGCCGCGTGACGAGAACGAGCGGAAAATGTTAGGTGCGTATCTCACCATCGCGGTACTTCACGATTCGAGAGACAAATTACATCCGAAGACGGCCGACATCGAACGCTGATCGTCGATTTCAGGTAAAGCGCATCTCAGAGAGGCTCTGGTTCTCCACGAGGAGAGCCAAAGATTGCAGCGAATGTGCAGAGACCTGAAAGCGAAGCAAGCGCTCGCGAAAGTCCTGAAGGCGGTGCAGGAATCCACCGTCGAGAGCTACAACGGTATCGGGGACGAAGAAGACTTTCGCGGGCTGCTGGATCCTCCGGATATCGTTGGTAAGGATCGGATCTTAAGCGAGCCTTGTCCTCGATTCTTCTCAGCTGCGATCTCGATACATATTGCTCTTGTTCCCGATGCACAGCCTCCACCAAGTTCCAACTGAACATCACGCATCCAGATTTCGGGCAGCACGGCGTGGACGATTTGTTCAGATCGCTGGGTCCGGTAGCCATATTCTCAGCTAAGAGGCATTGGACTGCTCCGCGACTGATCCAACTTCAGAGAGGTCCCGACGGCGAGGGGTTCGGGTTCAGCGTCCGCGGAGATGCTCCCGTAATCGTAGCGGCGGTCGATCACAATTCCCTGGCCGATGTAATTATACGATTATACGCTTGTACGCTTCGTCTCACTTCTTTCCGCGACCGAGCTGATATCTACCGTTGGGTTTGCAGTTGGGTGGAATGAAGGAAGGCGACTTTATAGTCGGAATCGGCGACAAAGACGTCAAGTGGGCGTCCCACGACCAAGTGGTGCATCTGATCAAACAGTCGGGCGACTTCATCAACCTGAAACTCGTCACGCCGATGGACAGAAACTATTTGAAGGTGAGCGACAGTGCCCACTGCTCCGAAGACGTCACCCGACTAACGAGTCTTACTCGTTCCAGAGGCCGGGCAAGGCCAATCAACAGGACAAGGGAAGCGTTTCCGCGAGCAGCTCTTCCGGCGTCTCCTCCGGCCAGCCGAGCCCCGCTGGCTCCGTCACTACCGCCCACGTGGCTAGAAAGTTACCGTGGAACCCGTTCAAAAAGTCGAGCGCGCAGCGAGACAGCAGGGACCTTACGTTCGACAACGTGATCCTCAGATGATTTGTCGACCGTCGCGGTCCTCGGAACGCGTTCTCCGGTAGAACGGAACGAATCGGGATAAACGGGATAATCGAGTTAACCGAGATAACCGAGAAGCGAGCGGAGACGCGCACGTTGCTTCTCCTCGCTTCGCCAAAACGACCCGTTCGTGCCGTTCGACGACCCTACACGATGCGCGCGTATTGTACAGAACACGACCCCTAGCCACGCGTATCCAAACCCTCTGGATTCGACACATCGCGTCGCGTCGCCTCGAATAGACGATCGTTGATCGCGTTCAGCGATTCGCCTCGTCCCCATTTCGTTCGACGTTATTTTCCACGAATATACGCATATACGACTACGTTGTATGCCAATTACATGTTGTTCGAAAGGAAGCGCAGTACGTTCGTATTTCATTTACCTGTCCTCTCCGCACCTGCACGAAGGTCCTCGTTCGAATAGCAAATTTCCGCAAGCGGTTACGAAACGTTGGCGGACGTCGCGCGAAGGACGGACCGTGACGTTCGTTTGCCTCCGTTGCCAAGCGTGGGATTGCCCCGTGGAGCGTTGTCCTGGCTCCGTGGCCCCGGTGAAGTGAGAGCAACGCGACCACGCCCGCTCAAACCTTCGGATCGCAAACGAAAGTCTTTTCCGAGGTTGATTCAGGGGCAACGAGCGTCCCGGTATCTAAATTACAGTAATTTTATTTGTATGACAGAAGTGGAACGAAAGAGAGAGAGAGAGAGAAGAAAAGATGGCGATCGAGCACGCGGAAAATGTCTAAGTAGTTTGAAGATGCGGCTGGAGGACCAACGGTTCAAACGGATTAAACGGTTCTTCATGAAACGTTGATTTGATGCAGGTACAGCTCGAGAAAGCGCGGACGCACCGATGCGATGCGCAGGGGGTGCATGCCACGGGCAAGTAGAAAGGTCCGAGATCTCGAGTGCAACTGAAGCGCAACTTTCACCGAGACGAGAAACGCCGCGCCGTGACACACGATCGGTTGCGCAATAGAGCGTACGCAAAGAAACGTTGATCGCGTGTAACCCGCGACCGTCGACCGTAGCGGAAGCGTTTAACGCGTTCAAACGGTGCGACGAGTCCTCGCCCGACAAAAACCCGGTCGACGAGCAGATCGTTCGACGGTCGAATCGACGCGAGATGGAGAACCATGGTTTCGTCCCCACCCGGGGAATCATTGTGAGTTGCGACTTATGATACAGAAATCGTGTCACTCTCGAGACTCGGCAGACAACTTGTACGCTGTACACGGACGTGGTTTTCGTCCAAGGCTACCTCGGCGCGCGCGGTTCCATCTACTCGGAAGCCAGCGAAAAAACGGGGATACAGTCTCGATGTTCGTCGAAGCGACTGAAAGTGGAACCACGGTGAAAGTGACCCGTAGGATTACGAGAAGAAAGTGAATCTTCGAACGGGCGCTGTTTCGTTTCTCGTGAAACGAACACTCGCGTGAATGTCTTCCGATTCGAATCGCCGTGACGGCAGCGAGAGAATAACTAGGCCGATTTCTGGGGTCGATCGGGAGTAGGGACGATCGTTTTCGGAACTGGAGTACGCGAGAGACCGCTCTTGGCGGAAGGTTGGCCGCGCGTGGGTGAGTAGGCTGAGGAGCAGCGACTGCGACGCGTCAGCAAGATCCAGATCGGGATCGGGATCGGGATCGAGGCGATCCGAGACGACGCAGAAACGGAAGGGAAACTGGAGGAGAGCGTGTAACGAGGCGGTAACGATGGGAGTAACGGCGCGGCGGTAAGAGTGGTAAGAGCAACGCCTTAAATTGATCGGGCGAACAAACAGGCGGGTTACTCGAGTCCGGATCGGGCTGGAAGGTGCAACGTCCGAGTATACCCTCTCGCTGATATTTCTTTTTCGGAAACCTTCCATGCGCGGTCGCGGCTGAAATCGTTTCATCTCCCTCCGAGACTGCTCGCGAAACCGTTTAGAGGGAATTAACGCGCGATTAGAATCTACCATACGGTGATGCGCGAAGGACGCGACAGGTTTCGAACGGCTTGCGAGTGTAAACGGAACGATCGCTGTGCATCGAGTGTCCCCAAGAATAGCCGAGGTAGCCAGACGGGAGGGGAATTTTGAGTATCGTTCGAAACTAACGGGATCCGAGGCTCGAGAGGAGAACGGTCGAACAGCGGCAAAAGATCGGAAGGCGTTCGCGAGCGCGCGCGCGCGCAATAGAAAGCGCGCCGGAGAACCGCGAGGACAACTATTCTCCCGCGCGTGGATCGGTGCCGGACTTTCTCTTGGACAACGAATCGTGGAATGGCGTAAGAACTCGTCGGGTCTCGTAACCGTTCGGAGCTCGCCTGAAATTCGAACAAGCGAAACGAGGACGCGCTGCCGCCGATAACGTGGCAGAAGGGGCTGGAAACGCGAAGCGCTATTAGAGCTCGGTTCCCAAGGAAACTCGAACGACAGTAATCGCCTGGTGTTCCGAGAAACGCGACCGCGATGGCCAACACGCCGGAAGAGGATTACGGACGGCCGTTGACGGAGTCGACCAAGCTGATCGCCAGCGAAGAGCTGCGCGAGGATGACGCGATCAGACGACAAACGTTGGACCACTTCAGACAGTGGATTCTGAAGCATCCGAGCATTAAACGGTGCAGAACCGACGCGGCGTTTCTCCTCAGGTTCCTCAGGACCAAGAAGTTCAGTCTGCCGATGGCGCAGGAAATGCTCGAGCGGTACCTGACCATCAGACAGGTCTACCCAAACTGGTTCCAAAACCTGGACATCGAGGACCCGGACATCGAAGCGATCGTGGACGCTGGCTACCTGGTTCCACTTCCGGAACGGGATCAGCACGGTCGACGAGTGATACTCTCCTGTGCTGGTAAATATAGCTAACCGATTCGATATCGCTTTTGTTTTTGACCACCGTCGCGAAAATTTCCCACTTGTTTTCGTTTCGTTCCATTCCGTTCTAGGCCGCTTTGATCCGTACAAGTACACGTCCGCGCAAATGGCTCGGGCTCACAGTCTGGTCGTCGAGGCTCTGATGGACGACGAGGAAAATCAGATCCGCGGGTACACTCACGTCAACGACGAGTCCGGGCTGACCATGGGCCATTTGAGCGCCTGGTCTCTCACGGACATACGCAACATGCTGCGGTGCATTCAAAACAGCACACCCATGAGACACAAGGAGACGCACTTCGTTAACATTCCGAGCTGCGCGAACAAGATCATCGAGTTCGCCATCTCGCTGCTTAACGACAAACTGAGGGCTCGTATCTCGGTACGTATGTTGCGCATCGCGTTCTTCCTATTCGCGATTCATCCGAATTTTCTCATCTCAGTTTGCTCTATCTCTCTACACCCAGGTGCATAAGAGCCTCGAAGAACTGAAGGATGCGATCGATCCCAGAATCCTGCCAAAGGAGTACGGCGGAGATGTTCCGCTTTCCGAAATGATCGGTGCGTGTCGCTCGTGCTGTGAGCTAGTCTACGATCCGACTTTGCGTATTCGTTAGGAGAACTAATATACCTTGTTCTGTTGCAGCCGAGTTCAAGAAGACGCTGAGAGTCCAACGAGACCGAATAAAGGAGCTCGATGATATGTATATAGACATTTCATCGGGAGATTGTCGGTTCCACATCAACGATAATTTAAACGGCATACCCGGATCATTTCGGAAATTGGAGGTTGACTGACAGCCTTCCCTTTTATATGTATAGTACTCCGCGCGTTATGGGAACCCGTTCGGTCCCGATCGTGCTCCTATATTATAGTTAGACATGTATTATACTTGCGCGATGCACCTACGAGATGGAAACTACATACTCATAGAATCGTTCTGCATCGTTTAGATTACGAACGCGTACGAAAAGTATCAAGCGTTTCTCCTGCCGGTGGTATTAGTTACCTACAATGTAAACTTGTATGCAATCTAGAATAAGGAATTACATGTAAGCATTAAAAGTAGCGATGAAAACAAAGATAAAAAGAGCGAGGCAAAGAGGGGGAGCGAGAGTGGAATTTTTTAATGACGGAACGAAAAAAAACGCTGGTTCTGACGATTTCTAATGATATTATTTCTTTTTAAGATTTATACAGGATTACGGAGAGAATTTTTGTTGCATTCGCGGCGAACCAAAAATTGCACTCCGATCGAACACAACCACACTCTATCGACACTCTCTGTTCGCTATTAAGCCTCGTGAAGATTCACGAGCTCGCAATCGCGCAGAATCTCCTTCAAAAATGCCGTACTCGCCGGCGCCGTAGTGTAGAGACTTCCTGCAACGTACACAGATCGCGATTTTGTCTCTCTGTTCACAAATAAATCTTACAATTCTCTACTCACCTATAAAGTTCTTATCGTTATTGTCGTGTAAAATAACTTTACAACTGTTCCTATGCACTATTTTAAATCCTAAACAACGAAAGCGTTCGTCCGTCTTGTACAAAGTGTTGTTCTTTTGCAAACTCAAGTGGGGCTGTCCGCTGAATGGATTGATGAAATCCGCCCAGTAGCCGATCATCTTTAGCTTAGAGCAAATGTCGTATGCGGCCAGTACGAACTATCGAAAAATCAGAAAGGTACCCTGACGTTAATTAATCGTAACTGATCGCGAACGATCTTTTTACTATCAAAATCGCCAAACGGATCTCGTGGACACTCACGTATTTCGCGAGTCTCTCGGTTTCCGCTTCTCTGCTCCATCTAGATGTTTTTTTGCCGATTCTCTGACAAATAGTAATTATCGTGAGCTGCGGGGAGCCGGCGTCTAGACATCCAGGAAAAAGTTCCTCTATACCTTTTCTCAATAACAATGGACATTCCTGAGCGGTGCAGCGGAGCGTCGGTCGCTCCTCGTCCATACAGTTCATGGAGATAGGTTCGTTATCGTCGTTGGCATTGTTGTTGTTATTTGTGAAATCTAACAATTGTGTTCTAACTTGAGCAGTGGTGGTCACGTCGGACCAACCAGGCCCTACCCGTCCTGGTAGATAAAATCGAAATCCTCTTGGTGTCAGCAACTCCCAATTAGAATTTATACCAAGGACAGCTCCATCCATATCTGAAAGCGTCAAAATGTAAAAGTAAATCGCGTCGCAAACTGATATGTAGACTGCGGATCTTTATATATTTATAGCAAAATAGAGTAGATGAAAAATTCAGAACTGTTCAAAAATTTTTAAAATCGAAGATGTCGATATATGATTTCTTCTCTATTAAAATCATTAAGAGAAGAAAGAACATTCAATTTAATTTCTATTTCTTGCAATCGATGCAGACAATTTTGATTTTGCGTAAAGATCCACCATCTACTGATACAGTATCATGGCAGGTAACGAAGTAGTATTTCTCCTATGGACAAGAGATTTCTTGGGATTCACAGATCTTTAGCTTTACATCTAAAGGAAGCACGCAACTTAAAAGTATAAGACCGCAAGAAACCTGTGACAACCTAGGTCGGAAATGACCCGTGTCCCGCCAAGAATTTACCATCTAAATTTTCGCCGTCAGTCTTAACCACTTTGTACGTGGTCGTGTTTTTATCGCTTCGTCGGGAATAGTGATTTCTCGACAGGAAGTTGAGCAGTGGAGGGTGCCTAACGCTCCTCACATATTTCAAACCAAACATCTGAAAAGAATAGCAACACGTAGGTTATGATCAGCAAGTTTAAGCACTTCCAGCGCCAAATGCACGCTGATTCGTTCACTATTGTTCCGTGGCTGTAGTTACCGTTCTAACACGATTCACATATTATGTTTAAAATTTCTTTCGTAGAAAACACCGTTTTCTTCTTCAGTTATCTAACTCTTACGTCCCTTCGTAAATCGCTCGTATACATATCGGACAATTTGCAAGGATACCTGATGCAACAATAATTCTGTGATCCGATTGGATTTTATCTCAAAATAACAGTAGCTCGACGTCTCATCGACAGATGGCGGCACAAGTTCCGTTTTAGTTGCGGAACACGTGAGATATACCTCGTTTCTGGTATCGGCCAGTATCGGCACTATCGGCAGTGTGCCGAGTGCCGATACTGCCGATGCGTCTGCTGGCACTGGCTGGCACCGACGAGATACTATCTCGGAGATAGCACCTGTGCCACCGACGAGATACTGCCAGCTGGCAGTCTTTAATAGTATCTCGTCGGTGCTATGATCAAGTCACCGACGAGATACTAGACTGCCAGCCTTACGGGAGTTGGTGTAACCCTCTTGAATGTATTCTAGCTGGAGTAAGAAATAGAAGGCCATCGACGTGATCTCGTCGGTGCAGAAGGCCACTAAGGAGATTCTCGTCGCGTCGGTAAGAAGGAAAATCGTCAAGGAACCATATTGATGTGAATTGTTACATTCTGCACCGAACGTATTGCAGATATGGGCAAAAAATTCCTAGTTATATTAAGAAAGTAATGAAGCATAATTTTAGGAAAATCAACAATTCCCACTTTAAATTTTGTATGAGATACCTCTATTT